>JAUMIR010000001.1:467736186-468008686 GCA_030847615.1 Gambelia wislizenii
TTTAAGCTGAAAATCTCACAGAAAGCTCCCCGAACATGCAAAATCAGCTTCAGCCTCATACAGAAAGCCGTACAGAACCTCCGAGCATCTCCAAATGCATCTGCTTTCATCAAACTCATTTTCGAAATGGTGACAGGAAGTGATGCTACTTCACTTCCAGTAACTCTTATGGGAAGGACTCCAATGAAGATAGAGATATTTGGAAGCATTGTTGAGGGGTACAGCCTTTGGGGGGGGGAGCAAAGGGGGGATGGTAGGCCCTGACCCCCCCATGTAGTTTCTCACCCTGTCTTAAAATAGTGAGCATTGAGTTCACTATGAACTCAATGATGCTATCGCTGTGTTTTTTTTAAATAATGTTCTTAAGTCTGCACCAGACACAAATATTCTGACCCCAGCCTCCCTCCTTTTTTGAATGGCGGAGAACAATACATCTACATGTGTGTTTTACTAAGTGTTTTAATTGTTGTTTTAATTTGTAAATTGATTTAATAACTTTTTAAGGGGGGCAGGGAATATACTGTTTTACTTTGTATGGTGTTTTAATGTTGTTCACCTCCCTGATTGGGTTACCAAAGGGCTGTATATAGAATCATAGAATTGCAGAGTTGGAAGAGACCATGAGGGCCATCCAGTCCAACCCCCTGCCACGCAGGAAATCACGATCAAAGCATCCCCGAGAGATGGCCATCCAGCCTCTGTTTAAAGACCTCCAAGGAAGGAGACCCCACCACGCTCCATTCTTGTTAACCAAATGTATAAAACATAGAAAAACTGAAACTAGATTTGAACAGAATGATGAAGAAGCTGAGAAGAAGGGTTGTATTTTTGGAATACAACTCTGGGGCATATTTGAGACTTTGGACTTTTTATTAATGTCCCATTTAGTATGATGCAGGATACAGGTGTAATAATTACTGCAGCCCAGCCATCAGTAACTCATTAGTTGTGAAGTACTATAGCTGTAATCAGAGTGAAGTATTTTTAAAAAAGCTTCTACCACTTGTTATGAGCACTCTAATAAAGAGGGAGCAGTCTGTACACCCATAAAAAAAACTTTCAAATCTGTTTGCAGCACCTGCACTGAGCACCAGAATTGCAGACACTTTAGATGCAAATTGGACTCATCATCTTAGGAGATGGGAGAGTTCATAGGTTCAACATTCTCTTACTTTCTATCTCCCATGTCAGCGATATTTTAACCAGCTGGGGGCAGAATTACATTCTAGAAATTAAAGAGAATATATATATTAAAAAGGTTAAAATTACAAATCCACTAGCAGTTCTGCTTCTGAGCATCTCAATTTACTACATTATAAGACAACATGAAAAATCCTATCAGGGGAAAAAATGATGTCTGATTGCACATTATACTTTTTGAAGTGTCAGTGCATGGGTAGGTTTACATTTACAAGCAATTTAAATACTTCAGTATATTTATATATGGAAGGGAGAGGTGTGTGTGTGTGAAACACCTTTGTCAAGCTAAACCCCTTGATGAAATTTGCTCATTTTCAAAACCTGTGCTGGTAACATTGCAAATCTTTTTTGACAATGTAGAAGTGTTCGAAGTGGCACACAGCTCTTCTAATCTTTCCCAATTCTGAAAAACAGAGTGATCAGCTTAAACGATTTGGAGTGTGCTTCTTCTGGCACTTTTCCCTATTAAGAGTTTTGCTTTAGATAATAATGGGGTTATTTAACCAGCCAGCCTTATGCACAGCAGCAGCTTGCTTGTAGGAACTGATGTCGAGTAATTAGAGGCTGGGGAAAGAAATGTCTCTCCATAACCAAAAACATAGGAGGTAATAGTGGATGCGGGGGGCAAGTTCATCAGCATTGTGTAAGCATGTGGCTGCTGATTGGCAAACCCATTGTCACTGATGGAAGGAGTTTACACGTGCACCAGGGGTTCCTAGCCAATAAACCAGGGGTGGGCAACTGTGTGGGGAAGGGGGGCAATTTCCCTCCAGACCCCCCCCATCTGCATGCCCCCACAGCAGGCCTAAATACCCCCATTTCCCCTGCAGCCCCTTTCAAAATGGTGATAAGAATTGACATCCCATCATTTTGTGTCACCATTTTGACAGAGGTTGCAGAGGGGGGAAGAAAGAGGCTTGGGGGGAAGTACACAGTGGGGATGTGTTATGTGTTTTCATGTATTTAGGGAGATTTTTGTGTGATTGGGGTCAAAACATGCTATTTTTTAAAAACAACAACTGGGGGGAGGGTGTTGGGGCTTTGTGGTGGAAGAATTCCATAGCCTTCAACTGTCCCGATATGTGAAGGACAATCCTGATTAATACTCTGTCATTCCTCTTTTCAGCTGCTTTTCAAATGTTCCAGTTTATCCCCCCACCTCCTTCTTTCCCCCCTTTGTCCTCGGCTTACTTGAATTGCTGCCAACTGGGTTTAAAGTGCAAATGTAGTTTATATTCAATTAACTCATTAGGGCAAAAAGGAGAGGAGGGTGCAATATTGTCCTTCCCAGTAGGCTCAGGCAAAAGCAAAATGGTATAGCCTCACCGAGCTTGTGTGTTCTTCCTCTTTGATGACTTTTGCCATCTTGACCACACTCTGATGTTACTTGGCCACATGACTTGTTTCAATAGGCCTTTGAGGACTGATTGCTCAGGGGGAAAGGACCTTTCCATATTGTCTATTATTTTCACCAACTGTTTTTTTAATGGCCATGTTTTTGACTGTTTTAAATTCTATTGATAGTTTAATTATATTGTAAACTGTGGTATGCTCTGAAGTTTTTGTTTGTTTCTATTTTGTCTTTTGTAAAATAAAAACATTGAATCTGGGATGGGGAAAATATGGAATATAAATAAATATAATAGATAATAAATAACAATGTAATGAGAACACAGTAAAGAAACTGGTGCAACAGATTCAAGACTCTTCACTACTAGATTTTTCCTTGACAAGAGAGTACCAGAATGCTCCCTGCTCTTCCCCTCCAATGTGTTTTATAGGGACCTTTACCCATTTTCACTTCAAGCCTTACTTCCCTTGCTCAGGATATACTTTTTTTCCACAAGGGGCTTCCTATTGGCTCAAAGGAACTGGCCATGGGAGATCCTGTTTCTAGTTCCCAGAAGGCTCTGCTCCCTATTCAACATTTCTTTCAAACATGGCTGCCAAGACAATTATTTTTTTCATCTAGGGTAGTGATTCTTAACCTGTAGTCCAGGGACCCCCAGGGATCCAACGATGTCCTCACATGGGGTCCGCAAAGGGTTGAAGGTTGCTTGGTCCACCTTCTGCCTACAGTGGAGTGGCCACATGACAGGAACCAAGGCAAATGCTGGCTGGCTGGCTTGGCCTGCACATTGCTATTCAATCTGCTCCAGCCACAAGCTAGCAGGAAGAAGCAGGAGAAAAGTCTTCCCTCACCCTCCAGTGCCTCTGAGAAAAGATTTAATGGATGATGTAATTGTATTATTGTTGTTGCTGCTGTTAGGGTTTTAAATCTTGAGTTAAGCCTTGGGGGTCCATGGCAACAAAATATATTTAAGGGGGGTCTCTGGCAAAGAAAAGGTTAAGAACCACTGATTATTTATTTATTTATTTATTTATGGCATTTATACCCTGCTCTTCAGCCACAAAGGCTCTCAGAGTGGCTTTCAAATTGTTTTAAGCAATAGCAATTTACACATCTACACCGCATTAAGCAGTTTCCAATGTGTGTTAGCTAATTGCCCCCACAAGCTGGGTACTCATTTTACTGACCTACGAAAGGATGGAGGACTGAGTGAACCATGGAGCCCTCTGGGATCGAACTTGCAACATGGTGACTTGCAGTACTGGCATTTAACCACTGTGCCACCAGGGCACAGTAGGTACTGTACAGTACTAAGGTACTGTAGCAATGGTCTGTTTCCACATGTATTCCCTTAAGTATGAGGCATTCTCCCTTTCTTTCTCAGTACTCCCACAAGGTCATCCAGTCATTTCCAGTGAACTTTGCCCACTGATTGTAGTGGATTATGTTTATAGCAGCTGCTTTACACTGAGTCAGGCACATAGAGGACTTTTTCAGACACGACTTACCGCGCAAGAAGACTCTGGAATAGTTACGACATTGTTGTGCAGCAGGGGGGTCTTTTTCAGATGATGCTGTCCCTCTCTCAGCATCATCTGTGTCACATCCATGTATGATTGGAGACAGTCGTGCCATATTTTACTCACGGACAACTTCTGTGAGTAAAATATGGCGCGGCTGCCTCCAATCATACACGGAAGTGACACCGACGATGCCAAGAGAAGGACGGCCTCATCTGAAATGGACCCCCTGCCACACAACCGCATTATAACTATTCCGGAGTCTTCTTGTGCGGTAAGTCCTGTCTGAAAAAGTCCAGAGTCCATACTTTCAGTCAGACCGCAATAGAACCAGTTAAAAGTCAGGCAGCATATATTGATTTATGAGATGCAACAACCAGAACAAATAGTCATTGGATGAAGAATAAGAACAGCAATAGATACAATATCTTATCTTAATTTAACATAACTGGTGCCTCCTTTTAATGGTTATCCTAATCATTAGACTTGTGTCTCATCCTTTCTTTCTCCAAATTCTCCTTTAATTCCTTTCCAAGCTTACTTGGGGCTTATCTACATGGCCCAAATATCCTGGCTTGCTACTGTTCTAAAGTCCTGCAGTCCGGATGATGCAAAGCATTTACGCTGATCTGCCCAGGGCAATCCTCACCACCTCTGGGGCAGATACAGGGTGGAACAGGGATATACTGCCATAGGGCCTGTTACCGTGTTTTATGAAAATACCCGATTTAATCTGGTACTGCCAGATCAGGCCCCATGTGTCCATGGGAACCCTTCCCAGCATGCCATCTCTCGCTGCTGCTGCCGCTAGCTCCCTCGCTTTCTCAGAAGCCAGGCTGAGGTCCTCAGCATGTGCCCAAGACTGGTCACATGCAGAGGGCCTTTAGTCACATATTGTGAGCCCCTTTCCTGCCTTCCGCAGCAACAGGGAAAATGGCAGTGGTGGCAGCAACTGCAGTGACAGACCAGCATTTTGTTTGGATGCTGGCCTGTTTTCTTCAGATAACAGGGCAGAACGGGCCATCAGATCCAGAGCCAGGATATTTATCCTTTCTTTTCAGGACAAGAAACCTTTATAAGGTAGATTACAACACATGAAAAATGATAGCAATAATTGTATATACAAATTTAAACCAAAGTTTAACAAATAAAAGGCAGTAGTTGCCACAATACAACCTGCTTAAAAATTCAGTTAAAACAGTATAAAACATTTTAAAAGAATTCATTTAAAAGTTGAAGGGGGTCATACTTATTTCTCTGGGAAGGGATATAAAAAGATGGAGGGGCCACAAAGACAGAAGTGTACACTGCTCTGTGTTAAAATGCTCCAGAGACAAGGACATGGAGGAATGGACTCAAACTACAGGAAAAAAGATTCCACCTAAACATTAAGAAGAACCTCCTGATAGTAAGAGCTGTTTGACAGTGGAATAGGCTGCTTCAGAGTGTGGTGGAGTCTTTTTCTTTGGAGGTTTTTAAACAGAGGCTTGATGGCCATCTGCCAGGAATGCTTTGATTGTTTATTCCTGCATGGCAGGGGGTTGGACTGGATGGCCCTCGTGGTCTCTTCCAACTCTATGATTCTAAAATGGAATTCTTACACTTCACAGATTTAACTTTTTAAGCATGTAAGGGATTATAAGACTGCTTTCAAGTAAATCTTTATGTCTATATGAATCTCTGTTTTAAATATGCATTCACATTGGAGATAGATCAATGGAATCAGAACTTGGTTTTAAGTAGATATGAAGTAAGAGCTAGTAATCAATGAATGATTACCCAGGGAAACTTTCACTCTGACTTAGGGCCATGACTAAATTTTCAGGTTCAAATATGGGAAGGAAAGAAACATCACAAACTGACAAGGAAGTTCAGGGGTGAGTTGATTTCACAGCAAGACTGATGTTTTTAAAAGATGTCCAAAGGTGACTTACTGGTGGTGGCAGTTTCTCTACTTTGTTTAGCAATATGTTTGGATAACATTCTTTCTTCTCTCTACCCAAGAATGTCTCTGAAGTAGCATTATGCTAAGGAGAATTAATGGCTGCCTCCATAGGAAGTCACCTTGGTTCTCCCAGAAGACTACATGTAGAATGATGCCATGATCCTCTAGAATAGAGACAACTCATAGAGACAGATAGCAGGTAGCCTCCTTTAAGGGTGTGCACTTTGTTTCCCATGATACATTCAGGTAAACTAGTGCACACTTTAGCAATTCTGGCTCTAGAAAGACTGAGAGTAATTTAGATACAACTACACTATCTTGGCACCAAGACACAAATCAAGAAAATCCTTGACTTCAGAACCATGTTGCATTATGGACAAGCTAGTATGAACCAGTTGGATATGGTCATTTAAATCAATGGTTCTCACATTTTGGTCCTCCAGTTGTTTTGTAAGCCCAGTCAGCTTGGCCAATGGCCAGGGATTTTAGGATCCAATCCCCAAAACATAGAATCATAGAATTGCAGAGTTGGAAGAGACCAAAAGGGCCATCCAGTCCAACCCCCTGCCACGCAGGAAATCACAATCAAAGCATCCCTGACAGATGGCCATCCAGCCTTTGTTTAAAGACCTCCAAGGAAGGAGACCCCACCACGCTCCAAGGGAGTGTGTTCCACTGCCAAACAGCTCTTACTGTCAACAAGTTCCTCCTACTGTTGAAGTAGAATCTTTGTTCCTGGAGCTTGCATCCATTGCTCTGTGTTCCAGTCTCTGGAGCAGCAGAAAACAAGCCTGCTCCATCCTCAACGTGACACCCCTTCAAATACTTAAACAGGGCTATTATCAGGAGGACAAAACAGTGAGAAACACAGATTTAAACCAATAAGGTGATACTCTGAAGAAGATTTGTGTGACTTATGTTCTTCAACAAATGACATATGAATGGTGTCACCTAAAATGCAATGGCAAACATATTTTACTCCAAATACATAACTAGTGCAACATGCTTCAAGGCATCTGGTACAATGTTTGGACAGTTAAGATGCCTAAAATGTAGAGTTTGAAAATTTCCTGATGAAGAAACTCATAAATACCAGCATCTCAGCTGCCTAAATGTTTCTTATCTGTTCTTTCCCATTCCGTTTTTATTTGTTTGACCTGAGGAATTTCCACAAATGGATAAGCAAATATTTGGATAACAGAAATATAAATGTTCAAAGATTTTTGTTTAATTCTAATGTGTGGTTTGCTTGGATACCTGATAAGGCTTTTTTAGTCTTATCAAGTAGTCCAGGAGACATAGCTCAGGGAAAAAAAAAAACTACTGAAGTAACCAAGCACCGGTTTCCCCACTATCTTGACATGTACATGATGCAATCAGCTGCCCACCCAAAAATGTTTAAAATTTGGTTAGTGTAGACATTTCTTTAAGGTTCTAAGCACCCACAAGGACCTCCCAAAGGCAAGGATTTTATCAGACATGGCAAAAACCTCACAATTACGACATCACGGTAGCGTGAATGGGTCCTGCTATTTCATGACGTTGTCATGTTTGCATGGTCAATCTGTGTTCCAGCCATGAATAAAGTGCTGCTTTTAATTGATGGGACAAGCCCTCAATAGCCCTCAATGTAACTCTTTTCGCAGTACTGAAGAGTGTACAAAAACATGTTCCACCATAATCATACGATTACAGTGTGAATGGTGGTCCTCTTCACTCTGTGTTCCCAGTGAGAAACCTTCTGGGTGAGAATGTGAAAACTATCTGCAGGATGCTCTTTTTATGAACTATCCCAGTTTGTTTGCATATTTTTAGGTTTGTTTAAGTGGTTGTGTGTTCATTTCCTTTGCAAATTAAGGTTTTTTTGGTGTTTTTAAGTGTGCTCGCATCTTCTTGCAAGAACTGCCAAAATCTCACCCATACTAAATCATAGAAGTAAAGTCCCATTCCTAAAGTGCTAGTGGTGGTTGTGCGATAATTCCATGGTGGTTCTTTTGCAGAATTACAGTGACGTGTGATAATAAGTGTAATAATGCCACTATGTTTCCGCTTTCCTCATTCATGGAATTACAGTGTTTTTAGATGCTAGTCTGATAAAGTCCCAAGTGTAAAGCTGTGAGGCACATGAGGCTCTGATCTTTTAATGTTGGTCTTGTTTGTATATATTTCTTTTTTGCTCTGCTTTTAAGTTTGAGGTTTAAATTGTTTTTAAATTGTGCATTCTGCACTGCTTGAAAGCAATTGGCTGGGAGGTGTTACAGAACTTATGTGAATAAATGCAGTAAATAAATATAAGGGATGATTCTCACATCCTCTGCCAAGTTTCTCCCTTGATTTCAAAAATTTCTAAAGGTGAATCCAAATGGTATTTTGGCACGGGATTTCTGATTTCTATGTATGGTTGTGAAAGCTGAACAGTGAAGAAAGCTAACAGGAAGAAAGTTGTACTTTTGATGTATTTTGAGGCAATGTAATTCATTGGAAAAGACAATAATGTGAAGTTGAAGGCTTTCACGGCTGGCATTCATAGGTTTTCCATGGTTTTTTTCTGGGCTGTACAACAACCAGGCCAACAACTATCATGTCAGAATGCACAGAGAAGCTATTGAAATCCACAAACACCTGGACAACCTCAACAGGAAAAAAGAAACCCTTGAAGTATACAAAGTTTGTCTACCAGTCCTGAAAAACACGAAAATCAAAATTCAACTCATGGCAAATGAACTTCACCCTGGGACAGGGAATTTCCAGCAGATAATGGACCATTAGCTAAACAGACACTAATCCTCCTTGCATATCTCTCCCCCCAGGAACTAGGTATTCATATACACAAATTTACATATCCTCTGCAACAGAGGCTCACAGTATATAAACCCCACACACCACTACCCAACCATTCTCTGAAGATGCCAGCCACAGATGCAGGCAAAACGTGAGGAATAAACTCTTCCAGGACAGAGCCTCACAGCCCAGAAAAAAACCCATGGAAAACCTAAAGACAATAATGCTTTGTAAAGTGGAAGGCAGTAGGAAAAGAGGAAGATCACACTACAGGTAGATGACCAGGGATCTTGGAGGACTCTTATTCACAGAGTTGCCATAAGTCAAAATCAACTTGATGGCAAATAGAAGCAACAGAGCTAAACTGTACAATTATTGTAGTGTGATATGACTCCTGCAGAAGCATGGAATGTATAGTTTTGTGAAGTACTTAGAATTCTTACTAGTGCACTGTCTTGGACTATAGTACTAGAGCCTGCTGCAAGAATTCTAAGTTGTCTGATCAGACTATGGCTGCTGCCACATTGCAGAAATAATGCAGTTTGACACCGCTTTAACTATCATGGCTCCATTCTATAGAATCCTGGGATTTGCAGTTTTTTGTGACACCAGAGTTCTCTGATAGAGAAGGCTAAATACAGTGGGCTATTGGTATCCACTGGGGTTTGGTTCCAGGACCTTCTGTGGATAACAAAATCTATGGATGTTCAAGTCCCATTATATACAATGGCATAGTAAAATGATGTCCCGTATATAAAATGGCAAGATCAAACTTTGCTGTTTGGAATTTTTATTTTTGGAATATTTTCAAGCCGTGGATGGTGGAATCCGTGGATGCAGAATCTGTGGATATGGAAGTAGAACTGTTTCTCACAAAACTACAAATCCCAGAATTCCATAGCATTGAGCCATGGCAGGTAAAGTGGTGTCATACTACAGACTTTATCACACTACACTATTATAGTGCTATTATTCCACTTTAACTGCTGTGGCTGCCTTCTGTGGAATTCTGGGGTTTGTAGTTTAGTGAGGCCAAAGAGCTCTCTGGCTGAAAATGCTAAATGCCCCTCCCTAAACTGCAAATCCCAGGATTGCACAGGAGGCAGTCAGAGGAGTTAAAGTGGAATAATAGCATCATAACAGAGTAGTGTGATAATCTTGTACATTATTTCTGCAGTGTGGCAGCTTCCTATAAAGTACCCACAAGATGGATGAATAGACTGGTGAAATAGTGAATGAATAGAGCTGCTAATAGAGTTGCTACCATATCAATACCTTGTATCTTGAGAGTTGGTCTAGGACACTTTTGGTGTGGAGATAAAACCCACATCCTGCACTTTTTAACCATAATGTGACTCTGTATAAAATGGTGTAAGGGTGTGATGGTTCAGTGTGGGTCTCCTATCAATGACAGCACTATGCACGGTGTCAAGTTGTGCATACATATCAATGTGTGGAAGTAAATTGTTATAAACAAGTTATAATTCCGTTGGAATAATTCAGGCAGAATTCAGTTATACTGCAATTCTGGCATAAAAAGAAGTAACTTCACTCCTTTTATGATGTAACTGTCCATGCTTAACAGTTATTGTTATAGTTACAGGGTTGTGTACCTTGTCCTGCAAGTCAGCAGCTTGTGGCATCCTATTGTGGGTTGCTGTTTTTTAAACAATAACTGAATGTAGTCACCTAGTTACCTTTTTGAATAACAAGAAAGAGTTAGTTTCAAGAAACTATAACTCTAAAGGCAATTAACTACCTGACACCTTGGTATATTGAATTACTTAGGAGGAAAAAGCTTTCTAAGCTTTGATCAGGGTTCTTTGCAACTGGCATTTTGCTAATATTAAAATAAGACCTCAAGCATGCAAAACAGCTGATGTTCCTTCTGGGTTACAGCCTGATAGCAGTGTGTCATGCCAGCCTTTTCTGTTCACACAGCCTTCCCTCACCCGCTCTGCAAAGCTTGGCCAATGGCTGTGACTGTTGGCTTTTTTGATTGCTTCCTTCCTGCCTTTTTCCAGTTTAAAGTAATTGAACGAAAAACCTTGATAACACTTCATATTCTGTCTAATTTGTCATTTCTGGGCACACCAGGGATGAAGATGACCTTTTGAATCTTGACCTAACTTTTCGTAATGGACAGCATCTTCATTCTGGCTTTTCATTCGTACAAAGCCTGCATGCCTCTCTTTTGCCCAATGCAAAGCTATTAATACTGTTCTATTAACCTTTTTTCCCAAGTACTAATGACCTTTCCCCTTAAAAGACAATTACTGTGCTTTATCTTTAACAAATCTCATTTATTAGAAAGTTTTGTGCCACGCTGGCTACTGCTGCATTGGCTTGGGGGGTGGGAAGGAATCTCATACTTTCAAAGTGATATTAATCAGTGAAGAAAAGAATATTAAGAATATTAATCAAAGCAAATGCACAGAAGAAACAGAACTGGTGGGAGCTGATACACATTCACTTGGGATCCTGTGTGGTTCCAAATGCTCTGTGCCAGATAGCACATTTTGTGTGAAATGTCCCAAGAAGCCCCTCAAACATGTTGAAAATAAAAGCTTTGTCCATAAGAGTGTATTGGCGGGGGGGGGGGCAAAAGGGAAAAATATTTTTCTTGTGGGAGAAGGTACGGTGGGAAATATGGCTCTCCAAGATCTTTTGCAGGGCTAATGTGGCCTTCTACCCTTTCACACTTGTCCACTTCTGTTTTGGTGATTGACTACACTGGTGGGGGTGATGGGAATTATAGTCCAACACCCACCCAGAGGGCACCAGATTGGGGAAGGTTGACAATGGTAAACAAGTGTCATCACTGATCATTTTACTGAAGGAGGGAAATCATCAGCCAGTGCATTCATTGGAGCAATCCAATTCCTGGGTGTTTCCTCTCACTTCCAGCCTCCTTTTTTTCCTGCCCTCTGATTATGATTTATTTAGTGGGAATCCAAGTGGGTGGCAGATGTGAGAAGGTGAGTTCCCTCGTGTTGTAGATTGAGGTAAATAGTGTGTCATAACCCATTCATCAATGGATAATACAAGCCAAATAGAAATATCTGCAAGAGGAAAAGAGTTAGCAAACATTTTCCCCAGGGAATGGAATGGATCATAAGTGAGTCAGGTGGGTTTTGTTTTTGCTTTACTCTGAAAGGGGAAAAAAAATCATATGTCTGTGTGGATAGATGATATGAATGGACGGTCATGTTGTGGATCATGGAGGAAGTGGCCTAGTTGATTTTGTGATGAACCACATAAGTGCTATGGGGCAGCGACTGGATCTTTCAGTTCAGCATACACATCTTTTTAGAGGAATTGCCTGCAGCTTATAACATGGGAAGTAGAAGAATCAAATAATTGGGTGTGTTTCTCAAATGGCAGGTCCAACATCAATCTTTTTCCTGAGCACTACATCTGGATTATTTCTATACCTGTCCTTTACATTTCTCTACATTGCATGAGTTGTTGATGAAAATGAAGATAAAGAGAGTGAAGTTCAGTGATACATCTTATGAAAATTCTCAGTGATCGTTGGAAGTTCCTTGGAAGTGTGTTGATATTTTTTTCTATATAGATTTTTTATTGAGTGTTCCAATGAATAAAATAAGACAAATCTCACTAACAACATCTAACAACAAGTGTGTTGATATTTTCAGGCAGATCTGAAGGTGTGAGATCCTTGTACCCCTTAAAGCCACAGAGATTACACCCTGGTGTCTACTTATATGGACTTAGCCTACTGATAATAGTAGTTAAGCATGAGTAAAGCTTCACAGAATTGTAGATGAGGGCTGTTGCTATAGCCAAAGGAGCTGCTATGGAATCTGAAGGAGCTCTTAGTCCATTTAGCTCAGTACTAGGGATATATATCTTCACTTATTTCATTTAAGAACAACTACTTTCAAAAGTTCTCTGTACAGCATTAGATTATGAGAATCTTTGTGCATTCTTTTATCATTTTTCACACTTTGGGATTTTTGGGGGGTTAAAATTATTTGTGCTAATGTTTGTTTTTTGGTTTTTTTTGGCAAAAATAATATGTCATGAAGTGCAAAGGTTTTAGATAATCCACTATTTTCTTGATGGTGTATCTTAATGTGCCTGGAACACACTCTATTGCATTGTGGACAAATAAATTAGTGATTAATCTTTAGCTCCCTGTTTAGAACTATATACACTGACTAGCAATGGCTTTCCAGAGTTTTAGACAAGGCTTTCCCCAACCTTATCTTGAAATACCAAGGACTGAGTCTGGAACCTACTGTATGCACCTACTTGCCTTCTACCACTGAGCTATGGCCCCATGTTAAATCATGACCTTATCTTTCACTGTCAGGCATATTTTGGAAAATGTGAAAGAAAATTGACTGTATGCATCTGCTTCTTGTCTGCACATGTATACGTGTGTTAGCACATCTAAAGCAATGTCTAATACTGCAATCCTTTCCTGTGTGGGAATAAATACTACTGAGCTCAGTAGCTGAGTTCTGAGGAGGAAACATAAAGGATTGCCCTGAAAGAGAGTGAACCATGAGATAAACAGTTTAAATCTTGCCTTTGCTATGAATTTAACAGATGATGATGATGATGATGATGATTTCTTACCCACCCCTCCCCATGGATAGTGCTGAAAAAGCCATTATCTTTCAGTTTCAGTCTCTAGTGTACTTTGTGGATATATCATGACCTACCTTGAAGGGCTGTTAAAAAGACTGCTGAGATAATATGAGATAACACTCAAAACAGCCTGCATCATAGGTGTATCAAAGTACTATGTACTATTATTTATTATAATAAATGTATACCCTGTGTTTCTTTCTGAGAGAAGAAAATATACAAATCACAGATATTTAAAACAACCTAAAAACTTCAAATCAAGAAACCTTCTGGTTTAACATAAAACTCAAGGAGATTGCATCTGTTCAGATGCAGCCCTTACCAGTTGAGAAAATGCCTATATAGTGTGCTGGCACTAGTTTAAGTTTCACCCCTACATTGGATCTGGATAGCTCTCAGTCCAGAATGGTGGACCTAACTCCTACATGTATTTGCTACCTTTAACAGGCACAGCACAGCCATTCAGCTGAAGCTATCATGCAGCTGAAGGTACTGTTCCATGCTAAAGTATCCAACTGGTACAAGCTTCATCTTTACAGATTTGTATAATTGGGAGTGACCATACTCCTTGAGCAGTCAACACTTAATGTGCATTCTGTTGATTCAATGGGCCTTTAGCTGGTTTAACAATTGGAGCTAAAGCTAAAACTTTTTATAATTTATGGCAAAGCCAGTTGGATAGGGATTAAGTGGGAGAAAAACTGATAAAATTGAAGGCGAGATTGACAGTAGACTGATTTATAGTTGCATGGCTCAGTTAGTGAGTGATTTACAGACTCTGTAATCAATTAATATGGAACAAACAAAATGAAAGATGAAGTTCGTAATCTACAGACAAAAATGGTGATGGCTGAAGCTAATTTGGGAGCTAATCTAATGAATATTGACAGAATGGAGGACAGTTAAGAACAAATTGATAACAGAAGCAGAAGGAATCAAATTAAGATTGCAAGAGTTAAAGAAAAAGCAGAAGGGAAGTTTTACTTCTGAACTAGATGACTTAATTGTGGGAGTAGAATTGGACAGCATAATAATTGATTCAATGTACTGTAAAAATTCCAAAGTGGTGCAGAAAACAATTAAGATATTTTTTGCAACATTTCAAAATCTTAAATGGAGATGATATGTTGTGGAGAGTGAGATGATACCAGACATATAAAATGGATGGCAAAGTTGAACATTTTTCAGTAGACTTATCATAAATAACATCAAGGAAGAGGAAAGAAATGTTTAACCCATTAATAAGTGCAAGTGTATAAAATCAGATTGTTAGATAGGTATAGGTATACTGCATGTAAGGAAAATGCCATATTCCTAGGGTCATCATGTTAACATGCATTGCTGTCTCTTTGTCCCTCTTCTTCAGATTCTTTTAACACAATTAATTTAATCTAAGTTCTTGTCTATATGAGGGGGGAAATAAGAATACATTTGCAACAATGCAACCTGTCTACACAGCCAAAAGACCCCCCCCCCAAACTCTGCATGACCCTCTAGCCAGATGGCTGCCATAAGTGATTTACTTGTGATTTTAAATCTGCTGTCACCAATATTATTTTTTTTAAAAAAAGGTTTCCCAGGGTGCACACAAGCAACATGGTGCACATGGATTTTATGGTGGATTTGGCTGTCCCCTTTCCGAATGACACATATAACACCACACTTGTAATCAAAAGGAACTCCTTTTCTTATTCACAAGGCACTATGATGTGGTGTTACACAAGGTGCTTTTGACATGGGAAGGGGAGCTATTTTCCCTCATCCCATAGAGCTTACAACCTAATGCTCTGATTCAGAGCTTTACCATCTGTAACCACTTGGGCTGAGAAAAACAAGGGGCAACCCTTCCAAAAGAATGAGGGAATTACAGGATTACGAAGGATGAGAAGAGGTGGGTGGGATGGCATGCAAAAGGAAGTTTTGAAGAAGGATTGGGAGGAGCAAAAAAAGATGACCAATGGATGGGAAGGAAAACTGGTGTGTGAGTTGAAGGAAAGAAGATCTGCGGTTGAAGCACTGCTTACTATTTACTGATGTGGATATTTATTTAATGGAAGGGATCTGAGGAAGACTAAAGCCAAGCAAGTTTGTTCTCCTGTGAAAAGCCCAACCTTTCTTGTTAAGTTTGCTTTGAATAAACTCAAGTGACAGCTTTTGTTTCCAAAGAAAATTCGCTGACAGCCACAAAGATTGCGAGAATCACCTGCACTCCCTTCCCTTTCCCCTCTGCCTCCCTACTCTCCTCCCATTCCCTTGGAAATTTATTTCTGCATGTCTTTTAAAATTCAGATCCTATCATTTGTAACAAATGATGTGAAGTCTTAGGTACAGAACTCGCAGTCTGTGTTTGTTAAAATGAAGGAAGAGGCCCTTCCAACACTTTGGGATTTTTATGAATGATTTACATCTGGTGCTAAAGTTCATAAATGAAACGTGGGGGAACCAGATGCTTCATTTCTTGACTGCATCGTGTCTGCACATACTGATGGTGAATTGAAAACAGAGATGTCTCATAAATCAACCAAATCTATTTTTGTACTCTCAATTTCCATTCCGAAGATCCATATAACTTCCAAACAAATGTAGTAAAATTGGTTCCTTGAGAAACCCTTTATGTTTAGTAACAGTATGGACATGTTAATAAAAGGGAGAGGGGTGGGGGGGGAGATAAGGATGGGGTGGGTGGGTGTGAAGGAGAGATTTTGAGAAGAAGCAAGAAAGGCCAACCTGTTCTTTGGAATAATAATAATAAAAAAAATGCTCAGAATGAATGACTGCTCTAGGAGATCAATGCAGAAGGTGTGACATTTAGCAAAACAGATGGAGGGACTCTGCTGAAACATTAGGCAACTCCTACCATTTGTACAAAAGGGCTATAGTGGGTGAGGACAGGAAGGAGACATGGAGTATTTGTAGTGCTGCTACCATGGATATTGCACAGGTGCAAGGAGGGAGTGCACGCCCACATTTGTCTCCTTGTCTCGGAGCATCTTATTTTGTGTCTGCAGGGCCAAACCAGGCATTTGTTTAAAACATTTTTCCTGAGCCAAAATAAGACTGCCCGAACAGCTTGCAATGATCAGTCAGCATGCAGTCCCTGTATTCAGGCTTACCATCAGAAAAGCACAGCACAAAAGGAAAAAGGATTTGGAGGGAGGAGGTTGGGAGGGGGAAAGCAAGTCAGGAACTAATTCTTTGTAACAAAGTTTTTATAAATGATCAGGACCTTTTCACACACCACAATTATAGGTCCCATCTATATGGGGGGGGGGATACAATCTCCTCCGAAGAAACAGCAATTTGCAATCCTGCTACCTGTCTTAATGGACAAAAGAGCCCCCCCCAATAACTTCACATGTCCCTAGCCAAAATGGCAGCCATGAGTGATTTATTTGCACTTTTAAATCTGCCACCGCCTAATTTTAAAAAAAAAATTCCATGGTGTGCACATGCAATATTTTGTATTTACAAAAAGTTTAAAAAAAGAGAGTAAATGATTGCCCTTTTATTGACTTACCGGACCCTTGCTTAGCCAAAAATCCAACATGGCGGAGCAGGTGCTTTTCCTGTTTTCTGGCCCTGTCCCCCATGTTTGTCTAGCCAATCAGTTTATGCTGCCTGGTTGCGGCAATGCGAATGCGACTATCCTAATGATCGCACATTCACATGCCCTATGGAGCTTTTTAAAAACTCTGAGAAAATCTTCAAAGGCTTGGAGATTTGGTTGTCCCCCTTCTGAGTGAGATGTATTGATGCAAATGTCTGTCTGGGCAGATTGCCTTCCATGTGATTGCCATTTGGGTTATTTTCACCATTTGGACAGGACCATAGTGTTATGATTCCATTTTACCAAAACTGCAAACCCCAAGATTCCATAGGATGTTGCCATGACAGTTAAAATGGAATCCTAGGGGGTTGTCTAAACAGTGAAAATAACCCTCATGGAATTTGCTGGAAATACAACCTGTCCAAATGGGATTGTGCATCAATCCACAGTATTCTGAAGGAAGCCCCCCCGCCCAAGCCTTTGTGGCTTTTCCCATAGTTTTTTTTAAAAAACAGCGAGGGGGTGCACATTCCTGCTCATTGGGACAAGCGATTTGCTTTGAATCACTTTCCCATATGAGAGGACGTGCAAAGCTGATTGGCTGGGCGAGTGTGGAGGAAAGGGCTTGCTAACAGGGCAAGCACCCACTGCCACTATGTTGGAAAGTGGGGTGTTTATGTTTTGTTTTGTTTTGCTGTCCTTTTAACTTGAAAAATTGCTCTATTGCTCCAATACACCTTAGACAATTTTTTTTAAAGTTTGGCAGTGGTGAAGTACTAGCATGAGTAAATCACTTGCAGACACCATCCAGCTTGCAAAGTTTCTGCGGGCTTCTGAGGCCAAAACACCATTAAGACAAGTTGCTACTGCTGCAAAATGCCAGTACTGTGAAGTACTCCATCCCCCCCCCCTCATATAGCGGGGACCACAGTGCTTTACTTGTATATTGTGAAACAACCCCAGGTGAAATAGTGCAAGGAAAGGACCAGTTTAATGGATTAGAGCCTAAGGAGAGCCATCACTCCAAATCAGATTCAAAGGATAACATGTTGGGACTAAGCCATTGGTGTAAAATTAGATTTATTGGTGATCAATAAATGCATCCAGTGTTCACAGCAAAGAAGTTACACATTTTCCAGCTACTAATCCAGGGCCAGAACAATATCTCTAGGCTGGCATAAGCATTCCCACAAGAATGAGACGAAGAATGTGACCACAGACAAAAAGCTTATATTGGAAAGGTCTGAACAAAGGAATCTCTACTGTGCAGAAACAAGCTTCTCTCCCTCTTACAGATAGTTTGAGAACAGAAAGGCCAGGCAGCTACCTCTTTTATGCCTACAGTATGTTGAAGGTGGGGATCGGTGGGTTCTCAGTTTCTCAAAGGGAAACACGTTCTTATCTCCTAGGGCTTATCTCCAATGGCCAAATATCCTGGCTTGCCCCTATTCCAGAGCCCTGCAGTCCAAACAACCTCTGGGGCAGATATGAGGCTGTAATGGGGTTAAGCCAGCATAGGGCCCTTTACCATGTTTTAAGATAATATCTGGTTTCCCCCCTTTCTGTTGGATCGGGTCCTACATGTCTGTGGGAGTCCATCCCAGAACACCTCTACCCACTGCCGCCACCAGCTCCCTGGCTCTCCTGGAAGCCAGGCGGGTGTCTTGCAGCATGTGACCAAGGCTGGTCACATGCAGGGGGCCTGCAGTCACATGTTGTGGGATCCCTGCTTGGCTTCCGTGTTAGTGAGAAAATGGCAGCAGTGGCTTCAGCAACAGGCCAGTGTCCTGTGTGGACTCCAGCTTGTTTTCTGTGGGTAATGGGGGCAGGGGGAACTGGCCAGCTCTGGAGGCAGGATATGCTGGTGGGGAGCTGGTGTATCCTGTCTCGGGTAGATGAGCCCCTAGAATGTTCTGCCCAGTTAAACAGTGTGGCCTAACTATGGACAGTAGAAAAATATCTCTTCTGTGGCAATTTGGAACTTCATACTAATGTTTGACAAAACAGGCAGGTACATATCCAGGATACTAGCTGGAATCCTGCTGGTTTCTTACATATGCATAAATTCCCCTGCAGAAACTGTTGTACATTTTTTTTTCTGATGCAAAATGGCCACATTCAGTTCAAGGCTGTGAAGTTGCTCATGCAGTGCCACTGCATAGGAGTGTGCCTTGTAAATGAATGTGGATGCACATTGGGTTGTGCATATGGTTGTAAAGTTGGTGTCTTGGTTCTATTACACAATGTTGGCATTCAGCACAAGAGTTGCATAGTACAATTGATGAATAGCTCCTTATGCAGAAATTTATGCTAAACAGGATCATAGCTGTTCTCTTTTGGTGGTGAGTAAAGTTGCTGATCTCAGCAAACTCAGCAGTGTGAGCTCTGCTTTCCTTTTCTCCCTCAAATCAGCCTGGTGAAATGATCACTAGACAGGACATGGGTTACTGTGAAAGTGCTATTAACATTTCAAGAGAAGTACCTTTTTCGTTAAGGAAGGCTTCTTCTAAAATGCAAATAACATGTTCTAAGAGGGTATTCTTCTCCCCCCATGCCCCCCATGCCCTCCTCCCATGTCCCAAGATGGTACAAGCACACCTGAGATTGCTATTTAGACCCCGCACACATACAACACACAAATGCACAGCAATTACATTCATACAGTTGATGCCATATCTAGCTTTAGGGAAGGAAGAATTTGCCAGTTTTGCTTTCTCCTTCCTTTGCTTTTGTTAATATGAAGAAATGTATAAATTCTTCTTAGGAATGAACATGAATACAATGATTACCCCTTCTACATTGGCCAAGTTCAATAGTTACAGGTCTTTCCAATATGAGAAGAACTGTGTTGCATCTCCTGCAAAATAGTTACTAAAGTTGAAGAGGAGGAAAAAGAGGTGGAAACCTTCATTCAGCACCAAGTCATTCAAAGCCAAACTTTAAATGTTAAACACTCAAAACTCTTTCCGGTGATGTATGTCTGTGGCAAAGCTGTGCAACTGCTGGTGAGTTAAGCAAGGGCACCCCAATAGAAATGTATGATTGCCTGGCAGGCACTTAACAGCATGTGAAAGAAGCCTCAGGCTCTTCTTAATTCATAGAATCATCGAATCATAGAATTGTAGAGTTGGAAGAGACCATCCAGTCCAACCCCCTGCCACGCAGGAAATCACGATCACAGCATCCCTGACAGATGGCCATTCACCCTCTGTTTAAAAACCTCCAAGGAAGGAGACCCCACCATGCTCCGAGGGAGTGTGTTCCACTGCTGAACAGCTCTTACTGTCAGAAAGTTCCTCCTAATGTTGAGGTGGAATCCCTGTTCCTGGAGCTTGCATCCATTGCTCCGTGTCCTAGTCTCTGAAGCAGCAGAAAACATGTTTGCTCCATCCTCAATGTGACACCTCTTCAAATACAGTGCTATTCAACATCTTCATTAATGACTTCAATGACGGAATTAGGGGCATGCTTATCAAATTTGCAGATGACACCAAATTAGGAGGAGTAGCTAATACCCTAGAGGACAGGATCAAAATTCAAAATGACCTGGATAGACTGGAAAGCTCGGCCAAAGCTAACAAAATGAAATTCAATACAGAGAAATGTAAGGTACTGCACTTAGGGTGAAAAAACGAAATGCATAGATATAGGATGGAGGAGACCTGGCTGAACAAGACTACAGACTTTTTCAGACAAACCTAAAATCCAGAAGAAGCCATCGGGAGAGCAACGCAGCTGCTCCACGGCAGGGGGCAGTTTCTGATGACGACATCCCTCTCCCGTTACCCTCCGTGTTCCTTCCGTGTCACATGGAAGGAAACAGTGCCACTTTTTATTCATGAAGAACTTCAGTGAATTAAAAGTGGTGCTGTTTCCTTCCATGTGACATGGAAGGAACACGGAGGGTAACGGGAGAGGGACGGCATCGTCAGAAACTGCCCCCTGCTGCGGAGCAGCTGCGTTCCTCTCCCGACAGCTTCTTCTGCATTCTAGGTTCGTCTGAAAGAGTCCTACATGCAAAAGGGATCTAGGAGTCCTAGTAGACCACAAGTTGAACATGAGCCAACAGTGTGATGCGGCAGCTAAAAAGGCCAATGCGATTTTGGGCTGCATCAATAGAAGTATAGTGTCTAGTTCAAGGGAACTAGTGCCACTCTATTCTGCCTTGGTCAGGCCTCACCTGGAATACTGTGTCCAGTTCTGGGCACCACAATTCAAAAAGGATATTAACAAATTGGAGCGTGCCCAGAGGAGGGCGACTAAAATGGTGAAAGGTCTGGAAACCATGCCTTATGAGGAAAGACTTAGGGAGCTGGGTATGCTTAGCCTGGAAAAAAGACGGTTAAGGGGTGATACGATAGCCCTGTTTAAGTATTTGGCCTCCTGGGGCTACCAAACTGGTCCTTCCTTGTGATACTATCATCTGGTTTCCCACCTTTTGTATGTTCCTCCCATTCTCACTTAAGACTTGGTTATTGGCAGTGAGATCTTTATCTCTCTCTGGCTTTTCTTCACAAATGAAGATTCAGGAAGGACTCATCCCGCAATTTCTGCAAGTGCACTGATGACTAAAAAGGCCAATCCAAGATAAACAATTCTGGTTGCAGAAAGCACAACAGAGGGTCTCCTTGGGTGATGTTTCTGGGTTGTGGTTCTTTCTTACTGGGATGTAGCTCCTGATAACTTGTCTAAAAATAGAAGTCAACTTTTTGGTTGAAAGATCCTTGCTTAAGAACCTCCCTATGTTTATAATAGAACCCCAGCCAACACTTTCCCCCTCCCAGAAAGTAGGCTAGGGGAAAAAAAGTATAACACATAATATGCTAGCCCTGGGATGGGGATGGAGGAACTACATTGCAGTGGCATCACATACAGAAGGTCACATGTCCAATCCGCAATGTCTCCAACAGAAAAGAGAAATCTCAGATTGCTATGCTGGGAAAGACTTCTACCAAAGGCTTTAGAGAGTGACTGGCAGCTATATATTGCAATGAAGCTTAGCTTGTACATTTTGTTTCTCCATTTTGTTTCTCTGAAGTTCCTATTTTCAAACAGGCTGCAGCAAAAGAAAAAGAAGCAGCAAATCACTATCTTCTTTGAGCACTGACATACTGATTAAATGTGTTATGTACACTTATAATGTAGTTGCTTTGTAGATTAGTTCTCCTTTGCTTGCTGGATAACATCTCCTTCATGGCAAAGTACAGTAGGCCCTCAGTATCTGCTGGGGCTTGCTTCCAGGTCCTCCCATGGATATCAAAATTTCTGGATGCTCAAGTCCCATTATATACAATGGTGTAGTAAAAATGGTGTCCCTTATATAAAATGGCAAAATCAAGGTTTGCTTTTTTGAATCCTCCCCCTTTGCCAAATATTTTTGAGCAATGGTTGGTTGAATCTGTGGGAGCAGAACCCATGGATTTAGAGGGCTGACTGTATATTTCAGATCTAGACAACAGAATAGCGGACACATTGGAGATGATCAGACGGGTCCTAAAACCCCATTTCTGTCTCGCCACCCCCCCTCCCATCCCACTCCCATCCCTGTTACAGAATAAAATAAAAATTTTCAGACACCTACCTGGTAGCAAGACAGAAACTGCTCCCCCTCCCCTCGGCAGCTTGGAACTGAATGCAGCCGTTGTAAAGCTGTATTTGCCACCCAGAAAGCAAATCCTGCCCGTTCTCACAAGAGAACGGTCGTATGGGAAATTTAAAAATTAAAACAAAATGAAATATCAAAAACACAAAGCAAGCAACAAAGCATACTTTAAACATAAGAAGTAACCTGGGAAAGGTTAAAAAAAGGATGTCACTTACCTTGCTGTCCCGAACGAACCCAGAAGTGTTCAGCACAGACCTCCCCCTATGGCTGGCATCATGCTAGCATAACAGGACAGAAACTGGGCACCGTTCAGACCACCCATGATTCCATGACAGAACAGAACGGGTGGTCTATTACCAACTTTTAAAAAAATTGAGGCAGCACAGGGGCAGCACAGGCCAGGGACGATGTCATTTGAAAGGGAAAACCTTTCTCAATCCTGTTCTGTGATGACATGGATTATTAAACCCGTATAATAATCTCCTCTCCATTGACGCCCCCTTATCGTGGGAGAGAGGCTTGCGTACCCTAATGATGTTTTGAGCTATGCTGGCGGTGGCATAATAGCCACTGGTAGGGTCTCCCTTGCCAGACAGGTCAAAACCGAAGGGTCTGACAAAGAGCGTCAAAGGGCAGGATGGGCTCTCTAGCCTTGTGGCAACCGTCCTAGGAGAAGGAAAACTCTAATCCCAAACCCGGGCAGATGGTGCTCGTCCAACCCTGTAAGGTCAACCATCTAAGAGAAGGAAACTCTAATCAAACCTATGGCCCGAGGACCTTGCTGCCACGTCCATGCTTGCAAGGCCACGGCAGATGAATCTCTGGTTTAAAGGGTGAAGCCAGTTCTGTGCACGCTGCGCTCCATGAGAAAAATCCATTGCACAGGCTCGAAGGACAAATCCAGTTCCAAAAAAGCCCTGTAGCGACAGGAGAGGGACAAAACGGCAGGTGTAAAGATGCACTGGAAGCCGCAGACCCAACCCTGCATGCAGGTGGTTCAGGACATTGGTCGCTCGAGGCTGACCCGGGAGATGACAGTCTTGTTCGGCAGCATCCTGAACAACCAAGCAGCCTTTTTTAAGGAGAGCACTGCTTCCTCCATATGGAGAGGGGCCTAGAAAAGGTGGCCTAATGAAACCTCATCCCCAACTACCTGGTTGGCTAGCCGCGGCCAACGGGAATCTTCTGATGCGGTCAAACCAAGGCAAAGAAACAAAGGCACACACCGGCCTCCAAAGGTGTAAATAAACTGACACTTGCATGCTGGAACATCAGAACCATGCAAGACTCTGAAGATAGTGGACGGCCTGAGCGTCGTTCTGCCCTAATAGCCCATGAACTATCACGGCTTAATATTGACATCGCTGCTCTTAGTGAAGTTCGCTTCCATGAGGAAGGCAGCCTTAAAGAACATGGCGCCGGCTACACACTTTACTGGTCTGGCAAACCCAAAACCAAAAAACATCTTTCAGGAGTAGGCTTTATGATTAAAAACTCCATTGCCTCCAAACTCAAAACCTTGCCTACAGGACACTCTGATCGCATTATTTCCTTACGCCTCCCACATGTTGTTCTCTTTAGTATATATGCTCCAACTATGCAAGCCGACCCTGTAGAGAAAGACAAATTCTACACAGACCTACGCCAACTCATACAAAAAGTCCCCGTAGAAGATAAAATTATTATCCTTGGTGATTTCAATGCCAGAGTAGGAAAGAACTTAGAAGCCTGGAAAGGTGTCTTAGGCAAGCATGGTGTTAGAAATTGCAATGATAACGGATGCCTCCTGCTAGAATTCTGTGCAGAACAACAGCTGACTATTACAAACACTATCTTTCAGCAGAAAGATAGCTTGAAGACAACCTGGATGCATCCCCAATCCAAACATTGGCACCTCATTGACTATGTTTTAGTCCGCCAGAGAGACAGTCGTGATGTCCATCATACCCGAGTGATGCCCAGTGCAGAATGCCAAACAGATCATCGCCTCATCAGATGTAAACTAAATCTTCATCTTAAGTTCAAACCTAAGAGGGGTGGCATATTAAAGAAGAGACTCCAAGTCAACGATCTTCAACAAGCTACCATGAGAGACAACTTCCAGGCAAATCTACAAATGAAACTTGAAGACCATCCTACAGATCCTTCTCCTACAGTGCTTTGGCAACATATCAAAAACAGTATCCTCCAGTCTGCAGAAGAATCCCTCGGGTTCTCCCACAAGAAAAATCAAGACTGGTTTGATGAAAACAACCAAGAGATCCAGGAGCTGTTGGCAAAGAAGAGAGCGGCTCACCAGGCATACCTCGCCCAGCCAACCTGCCATGTAAGAAAAGCAGCTTTCCGCCTCACATGTAGTAAACTACAACAAAAACTCCGAGACATGCAGAACAAGTGGTGGATCAATATAGCAGAAAAGACACAATGCTGTGCATATCTGGGTGATCATAGAGGATTTTATGAAGCTCTTAAAGCAGTGTTTGGACCTACCTATCAGGTCCAAAGCTCCTTATACAGTACAGATGGTCAAACATTAATTACTGATAAAGCCTCCATCCTGAATCGTTGGGCTGAACATTTTCAAAGTCTCTTTAGCGCCAACCGAGTAGTCCAAGGCTCAGATATCCAACATATGATACAAAAACCAATGAAAAATGAATTGGACATAGCTCCTACTTTGGAAGAGACCCTTAAGGCCATACAGCAGATGAAAAACGGCAAGGCAGCTGGGATTGATGGAATCCCACCTGAAGTTTGGAAACACGGAGGTCATGCACTCCACGAAAAATTCCACAGATTTCTTGTGAATTGCTGGGAAAAAGGGGAACTGCCATCAGACCTCCGAGATGCAGTCATCATCACCGTGTACAAGAAAAAAGGAGCAAAATCCAATTGCTCAAACTATCGAGGCATAACACTGCTCTCTATTGCTAGAAAAATCCTTACAAGGATACTCCTGAACAGATTAGTTCCTGCTATTGCAGAAGAACTTCTCCCTGAAAGCCAATGTGGCTTCAGAGCCAATAGGAGTACTACAGACATGGTATTTGCCCTTAGACAACTGCAAGAAAAATGTAGGGAGCAGAACAAGGGTCTCTATGTAACATTTGTCGACCTCACCAAAGCCTTTGACACTGTAAGTAGAAAAGGTTTGTGGCAGATCCTGGAAAGACTAGGATGTCCCCCCAAATTCCTTAAAATGATTATCTTGCTACACGAGGGCCAGCGTGGTCAAGTCAGATATGGCGATGCTCTTTCAGAGCCCTTTCTAATAACTAATGGAGTGAAGCAAGGTTGTGTTCTTGCACCAACTTTATTTACAATCTTCTTTAGCACGATGCTCCAAAGGGCCAATGCAGAGCTTGAAGAAGATGACGGCATCTATATACTTTACCGTACTGATGGTAGCTTGTTTAACTTAAGCCATATGAGGGCTCACACTAAGACTCTAAACTATCTAGTCCGTGAGCTGCTCTTCGCCGATGCTGCTGCCCTTGTTGCCCACACAGAAGCAGCTCTGCAGCGCCTAACGTCCTGCTTTGCAACAACTGCAGAGCTGTTTGGGCTAGAAGTCAACCTGAAGAAAACAGAAGTTCTTTACCAGCCTGCACCACAGGACGAACACCACCATCCCCACATTGCCGTCGGCAAATCTGTGCTCAAGTCCGTTCAGCAGTTCACCTACCTGGGAAGCATCATTTCCTCAGATGCCAAGATTGACAAAGAGATCGATCACAGATTAGCAAAGACATATAGTGCATTTGGAAGACTTCATAAAAGAGTCTGGAGCAATAAACACCTGAGACAAAGCACAAAAATCAGTGTGTATAGAGCCAAGGAGACCTTCTGCTGTGCTTTTTGCAACTGGACTTGTTTATCTTGGATTGGCCTTTTTAGTCATCAGCGTGCTTGCAGAAAGCGCGGGATGAGTCCTTCCTGAATCTTCGTTTGCGAAGAAAAGCCAGAGATAATAATCTCCATTGACTTGCTTTCAGAAGAAAATGTTCCATGCCCTGGCTAAATTGGAATATTTTCTCCTCTTTGAAAAATGGTTCAGATAGGTGTTTTCTTTAAAGATATGAGTTTAATTATCTTAACCACCCAAATATCTTCACAGAGAAAGACACATAATTAAATACTAAAGTTAGGATAGTCCATGTCGCTGTATATCCAATTTCTATGTATAGTTTTGAAAGCTGTACAGTGAAGAAAGCTGATCAGAAGAAAATCAAGTAATTTGAAAGGTGGTGCTGGAGGAGAGTTCTGTGAATTCTGAGGACTGCTAGAAAGACAAATAAATGGGTGCTGGAGCATATCGAGTCTGAGCTCTCCCTAGAAGCCAAGATGGCCAAACTAAGACTATTGTACTTTGGCCATATCACAAGAAGATATGACTCACTAGAAAAGACAACCATGCTTGGTAAGGTAGGAGGCAGTAGGAAAAGAGGAAAACCACATTCCAGATTGATAGACTCAATCAAGGAGCCATGGCCCTGAGTCTGCATTAACTGAGCAAAGTCGTTGATGATAGGGTGACTTGGAGGTCTCTCATTCAATGGGTCACCGTATGTCAAACTTGACTTGATGGCAGCTAATGACAACAACCAGCACTTTGAATTTGGAAGCACAGTGGCAGCCAGTGTATCTGATATTTTGAATGTTTTATCTGTTGTACATCACCTAGAGGGCCCTGGTGGGCTGAGAATCAGTAGATAAATGATTTAAATCAGTCAGTGAAGATGCCACCACTTAAGGGGGCATCAGTGCAAAAGGACAGGGTTCCTGTACCTTTAAGAGTTGTGTAGGAGAGGTATTTAAGCTGATGTAGTTTTCAGGAAAAGAACCCCCTGCTGAAATTCCCTTTTCTTGCCAACAGTTAAAGGGGCAGGTACTCATTCCTATTTTATTTTATTTTATTTTATTTTATTTTATTTTATTTTATTTTATTTTTTGCATGTGGCCATCCTTCACTGCCCTTGAGCTGAATACACCTCAGCTTCTTTTCTTCTCCATGTTCACAGGAACTTCCTCAAAATGACACCACCATTCTCTATTCTCCCTTGGTTACCATTCTGTTCAAAATATGTCCTTTCCCAATACAGCTCTCTATATGTCATAAAACACAAAGAGAAGCGCTTTTCATGCCAAATATCAGAAAAGTGCTCTCTTTTTCTCAACTGCCCAAGTAACCGAAATGATGTGTTCATTTGAAATTCCATTCATGTAGGCCCTAATAAAAGCTATTATAAAATACAATTGTGTGGAGACAAAAAGAGAGATAATATCGCTATAGCTCAATATAAAATTTAAGTAATTAAGACATGAAAACTATTACACAATTTACTTTGAATGTGGCATGAATAATAAAAATGTTTAACCATTCCTTCCCCAATTTTCATGCCTTTTTTAAAAAAATGAGGATTCAAAATGCTTGGCAAAAGTGCTGTTCTCCACCATCTTTCAAAAATTACTAGTGACCATAAATGTGGATTTGGAGAAGAGGGCCTCTGTACATATACATACTGTAGAAGGGCATAGAATCATAGAATCATAGAATTGCAGAGTTGGAAGAGACCACGAGGGCCATCCAGTCCAACCCCCTGCCATGCAGGAAATCACGATCAAAGCATCCCCGATAGATGGCCATCCAGCCTCTGTTTAAAGACCTCCAAGGAAGGAGACCCCACCACACTCCGAGGGAGTGCGTTCCACTGCCAAACAGCTCTTACTGTCAAAAAGTTCCTCCTAATGTTGAGGTGGAATCTCTGTTCCTGGAGCTTGCACCCATTGCTCCGTGTTCCAGTCTCTGGAGCAGCAGAAAACAAGCCTGCTCCATCCTCAGCGTGACATCCCTTCAAATACTTAAACAGGGCTATCATATCGCCTCTTAACCATCTTTTTTCCAGGCTAAACATACCCAGCTCCCTAAGTCTCTCCTCATAAGGCATCGTTTCCAGACCTTTCACCATTTTAGTTGCCCTTCTCTGGACACGCTCCAATTTGTCAATATCCTTTTTTAATTGTGGTGCCCAGAACTGGACACAGTATTCTAAGTGAGGTCTGACCAAGGCAGAATAGAGTGGCACTATTACTTCCCTTGATCTAGACACTATACTTCTATTGATACAGCCCAAAATCGCATTGGCCTTTTTAGCTGCCGCATCGCACTGTTGCCTCATGTTCAACTTGTGGTCTACTAGGACTCCTAGATCCCTTTCGCACGTGGTCTCATTCAGCCAGGTCTCTCCCATCCTATATTTATGCATTTCATTTTTCCGCCCTAAATGCAGTACCTTTATTTTGGTTTGTTTATTTCTAAAATGGCTCTTCTGTTGCCATATATATATATATATATATATATATATATATACACACGCACATCTGAGATGATATATCTAATTCACCAGAAGTAGAAATCAAGTACTGAAAGTAAATCAATAATGAAACCAACAAATTAGCATAAATATACCCGGATTAATTTATGGTGTTCTTAAATTTGCTGTTGAATTCTGTAATTTATTTATGCTTCCCCTAAAGAGTTCAGGGTGCCATACATTGTGCATCCTTATAAACAATCCTATAAGGTACACTAGGGTCTTATCTATATGAGGGGGGAAATATGAACATGTCCAAAAAAAGCAGACATTTGCAATGATGTGACCTGTCTTCATGGTCAAAAAAGCCCCCCTAACCTCTGCATGAGCCTAGCCAAGATGGCGACAGTGAGTGATTTAGTCGTGATTTTAACTTGGCTGCCACCATTTTCCCATGGTGTATACAAGTGATTATTCATATTTACAAAGAAAGAAAGATAATATAAGATCACCATTTGATTGACTTACTGAACCCTTGATTAGCTAAAAATGAAACATGGTGGCCACACGCACTTTCCCTGTTTGCTAACCCCACCCCCATCCTTGTCTATGCAATCAGATTATGCTGCCTGTTTGTATTTGTGTGAATGTGAGTGTTTGAATGATTGCACATCCGCATGTTGTACGGAGCTTTGTAAAAAAATCCATACAATGCACACGGACTTTGCCATGGATTTGGCTGCCCCCCTTCCTAATGATATGTATTTGTGTGAATGTCTGTATGAATTGATTGCCTTCCATTCATATGCCATTTGCATTATTTTGATCTTATAGACAAGACCTAGGGTGAGAGTGTGTGACTAGGCCAAGACCAATATGGATTTGATTGTTTTGTTGTTTTTATTATTGCTGTTGTGATGAGCTTTCAAGCCATTTCTGACTTTTAGTGACCCAAAAGTGAACCTATCATGGGGTTTTCTTGGCAAGATTTGTTCAGAGGAGGTTTGCTATTGCCTAAGCCTAAGACAGTGTGACTTGCCCAAGGTAACCCAGTGGGTTTCCATGAATGAGTGAGATTTTGAACACCAGTTTCTCAGAGTCCTAGGGCCTGTCTACACTGAAGAAATACAGCAGTTTGACACCACTTTCTCCACCATAATTCTATCCTATAGAATCCTAGTATTTATAGTTTTGTGATGCATTTAGCCTTTTATATGAGAGAACTCTGGTGCTTCACCAAACTACAAATACCAGGATTCCATAGAATAAAACTGTGGTGGAAAAAAATGGTGTCAGACTACTATATTTCTGCAGTGTAGACAGGCCTGTAGTCCAACACTCAAACCACGGCACTATGCTGACCCCTTTAATCCTCTGCATCTTAAGCCCCATTGAAAATAGTTGGACTTATTTCTGAGTAAATATCCTTATGATTCCATTTTCACTTGTGAAATGACCTCTCACTTGTCAATCAATTATAAGCCACACTTCCATGGTGTGTCCCTGATATAACTAAGGACCATCTCAGCCAGCACAAGACCAGATGAAGCTGTGCAGAATTCAGCCCTTTTCCATCCTAGGAATGTTGGAAATAACTTAAGACTATTCTCACTGGTGGGAAGAAAATCAGCGCATTTGAAATGTGGTTCTGAAGGAGAGTTCTATGGATACCACAGAACACCAAAAAGAAAGATAAATGGGTCCCAAAGTATATCAAGTGTGAACTCTCACTAGAAGCTAAAATGGCTAAAGTGAGGCTATCATACTTTGGACACATCATGATATGTGTCTCACTATAATTCATTTGGAAAGATAATAATGCGGTAAAGTGTAAGGCAGTAGGAAAAGATGATAACCACATTATAGATGGATTGACTCAGTGAAGAAAGCCATGCTCCTAAGACTGGAAGACCTGGGCAGGTCAGTTGATGACTGGGGCTGTTTGGAGACCTCTCATTCATATAAAAAATAACAAGAACAAATCTTCACTGTGGTTTAAATTCGTGCTGGCATAACTTAGCTCCTCTATCACCCAAACCCTCTGCCCCCTTCCCCCCCCCTCCCGATTCTTCTGCTGACAGATTTTAGCCACCTGAGCAGTTCTGCCAATGATAGCAGGCAGATTTCTGAGACAAACAAGATGAAGAGGCCTTTGTCAGGGAGAAAGGCACTTGTGCCAACACTTCTGCCTAATCTTAACTCCCTAGAACCAGCACATTTTGAGTTTAAATTGCACTGTACAATGATGTATGTATGGCAGGGGGTGGGGGAACATATGTGTGGATAAATAATATTTTAATAGATATTAACAAACTGAAAATCTCCATTGTTTTCTTTTAACCTAATAGAAGTAACAAGTTAAACATATTGAGATGCCAATATAAATATCATTGTATTTTGGATTCAGATTTTAAAACAATTAGATAGACCAGACTCATTACAGGCTGCTGTCTATTACCAATGTTTTCTCCCATTTTCAAGGTTAGGGCTCCCAGATCTCAGGGTCTAACCCTGAGTCTCCAGTTTTCATGGGTCATCTCCAGGCAGGAGATGATGGTACAAATTCTCCAGTTTTGCTGGGCTCAATTTCTGGCAAGGAGAAAGGGCTATGTGCAAATCTCTAGCACAGCTTGTAGAACAACAGCTCGATACACTTTGCAAGGATCAATTGGTTGGTTGGCTTCCAAAGATTCTCCAGGGGGTCTATATATTTATTGAGTTAGCTTCCTCTTTTCCTCCCAGTTGTTGTGGCACCAGGGTTAACCCTCCACTCTGCTCTGCATCCACCTTATGACTAGACGCAAGCAGTTCTTTATTCCAGTTTTCCTGAGAAGAAATAATCCTGTAATTTCACCTTGATAGGGATACAGGTCCTTTAGCTAAGATTTCTGTCTTAATTTCCCAACAGGAAAATATGTTATGTATGTGTGTGCAGGTAGAATAATAGAATCATAGAATTGTAGAGTTCAAAGAGACCACAAGGGCCATCCAGGCCAACCCCCTGACATGTAGGAATCACGATCAAAGCATCCCTGACAGATGGCCATCCAGCCTCTGTTTAAAGACCTCCAAGGAAGGAGACCCCACCACGCTCCGAGGGAGTGTGTTCCACTGCCAAACAGCTCTTACTGTCAGAAAGTTCCTCCTAATGTTGAGGTGGAATCTCTGTTCCTGGAGCTTGCATCCATTGCTCTGTGTTCTAGTCTCTGGAGCAGCAGAAAACAAGCTTGCTCCATCCTCAATGTGACACCCCTTCAAATATTTAAATAGGGCTATCATATCGCTCCTCAACCATCTTTTTTCCAGGCTAAACATACCCAGCTCCCTAAGTCTTTCCTCATAAGGCATGGTTTCCAGACCTTTCACCATTTTAGTCACCCTCCTCTGGACACGCTCTAATTTGTCAATATCCTTTTTGAATTGTGGTGCCCAGAACTGGACACAATATCCCAGAACTGGACACAGTATGTGATTGAATCTCAAGCAGTGACCAGCTGTGGTTGGTACTTAATTCCTAGGATGAGCCTGAATTGTCAGTGCTACTGAAAGCTGCAATTTACACAATGATACCACACACATTCAAGAAAGAACTGGTTCTATGTTGCAGGTGGTATTCAGGGATCCTTCAATGCCATGACAGAGGCATAGTTCCTGTCAAATCTTGGTGGCAGCTGTTAGGATGGAAGGAATGTTGGTGTCACTACTGAATTTTGGTGGTGCATTGTGATGTGTTGTAGTCTGGTCGAGCACTGCTATCAGTATGTTGCCCACACCTTCCAGAGCGTCTCCTATGGAGAGAGAGAAATTTCCACAGATACATTGGTCCCAGGACATTGGTCCACAGATACATTGGTCCCAGGACATGTGTAGGACTTTCTGTATGTGGAAAGCATCTATTCTCTCTGAAAAGCAATGAGATACATGGGGAATTAGATGCCTTACACAGGGGACTGAAGTTCCCAAAGGGCATGAAGCACTGATTATTACTTTAGGGAAGTGATGGGAAACTACAATGGTTCCGGGGGCCCTTTTTCTGTCCCTGGGACTTTCAACAGCTACACAGATTTTTTAAAATTCCAAACAAAACAAAACAAAAAACACCACCACCAAAAAAACAGAAGTGGCCAATGGTCCACTTTTTTTTTTTAATGTCATTTTAAAAAATATAGTTGGCCTTTGGAGTGGGGGATTGGTTGGTTCCAGGACACACACACACACTGTGGATACCAAAATCCCTGGATATTCAAGTCCCTTATAAGATGGCAGCAACGTGAATGAGGACACTTCAGTTTCTTCTGGAAGCCACCAGAAGAGCTTGCATGGGCTGATGGTCACTCTTTCCCTTGCAAGCGTATGGCTACTCACAACTGTGAATTCTCCACCTGCGGCAATACCTTCTTTTATTTATTTATTTAGAATATTTTTTTCAATCTTTGGTTGCTTGAATCCACAGATTCAGAACCTGTGGATATAGAGGGCTGACTGTATTAAACATGTGGGAAGTGGTATGGGATTTATTAAGGCATGCATTGCCTCTCCTGGAGGGTTTCAGGAGATGCAATTCACAATGGGGGGGGGCAGAAAAATGGTAATTTAGGGAACCTGCAGGAGACAAGAGCTGTAAAAACAAAGCCTTGGGGTCTCAGAACTTACATTGTGCCCACCCCTGATTTAATGGCACCACATCCTCCATTGAATTATTTTATTTATATCTCTCCTTTTCTTCCATACAGGGCCAAAGGTGTTCCCAGTATGGGTTCCAATATAATAATAATAATAAATAATAAAATTTTATTTCTATCCCGCCCCTCTGCAACGCAATCGGGGCGGCTTACAATATAAAAACTCCATAGTCCCAGTACCCTAGCCCACCCCCCCTTAAAATAATATTAAACTATAAAAGATTAAAAACATACAGTAAATTAGAAAAATATTAAAACATACAATAGTTTTTTAAAAAAATGATTAAAAAAAAAAGTGATTACAGCTCAGGGAGGACAACCGAGCCTTGGGCCGGGACAGTTATTCAGGAAAGGCCTGCCGGAAAAGATCCGTCTTGACAGCTTTTTTAAAGCCGTCTAAGGTGTTAATAAGACGGATCTCATCCGGCAGGCCATTCCATAATCTGGGAGCAGCAGCGGAGAAGGCCCTCTGGGAGGTCACTGACAGCCTTGTTTTCATAGGCTGTAACAGATTCCTCCCAGAGGACCGAAGTGCGCGGGGAGGGTCGTACGGAAGGAGGCGGTCCCGGAGATAAGTTGGACCCAAGCCATGCAGGGCTTTAAAGGTTATAACCAACACCTTGTACTGTGCCCGGAAACGAATAGGCAGCCAGTGGAGAGCTTTTAGCACAGGTGTTATATGCTCTTTTCTGGAAGCGCCAGAAATCAACCTGGCTGCCATGTTCTGAACTAGTTGAAGTTTCCGAGTCAAGCACAAGGGTAGCCCCATGTAGAGTGCATTACAGAAATCCAGACGGGAGGTTACCAGTGCATGTACCACAGTTTCGAGGTCCCTAGTTTCCAGGAAAGGGCGCAGCTGGCGTATCAGCCGAAGTTGATAACAGGCACTCCTGACCGTCGCATTTACCTGATTAGACATCTGGAGCGTCGGGTCCAGGAGCACCCCCAGACTGCGAACACAGTCTTTGGAGGAGAGTGTAGTTCCATCCAGGACTGGAAGTTGTATTCCCAGACCTGGTTTCGGGCCTGTAACTGTTAGTACCTCCGTTTTGTCTGGATTCAGTCTCAATTTGTTTTTCCTCATCCAGTCCATTACTGCTTTAAGACAATCATTGAGAGGAGAGATGCCATCTGAAGTCGAAGCTGATGACCGAGACATGGAGAAGTATATCTGGGTGTCATCAGCATACTGATGACAACACACTCCATGCCTCCGAATGATCTCTCCCAGCGGCTTCATATAGATGTTAAATAGCATCGGGGACAGGATGGCACCCTGAGGAACGCCACAGTTAAGCTCTATTCTGGTAGAGCAGCTGTCCCCGAGCCTCACCCTCTGAGATCTGCCTGAGAGGAAGGAACGGAACCACTGCAAAGCAGTGCCTCCAATTCCTAACCCCCTCAGGCGATCCAGGAGGATGGAATGATCTATTGTGTCAAAGGCCGCTGAGAGGTCCAAGAGCACCAACAGGGTCACGCTACCCCTGTCGATACCCAAGCGGAGGTCATCAGCCAGAGCAACCATGGCAGTCTCCACTCCATATCCCGTCCTAAAGCCAGTTTGAAATGGATCTAGATAATCGGTTTCATCCAAGACAGCTTGGAGTTGGGAAGCGACCGCCCTCTCAATCACCTTGCTTAGAAAAGGCAGCAAGGAGACTGGTCTATAGTTGTTCCTGTCCAAGGGGTCCAGGGAAGGCTTTTTCAGGAGCGGCTTAACTGCCGCTTCCTTCAGACAGGGTGGAAGGGACCCCTCCCTGAAGGACGCATTGATAATAACCCTGAGGAGTACTCTCGATGCGTCACCCCCTTGGGTGGCCAGCCAAGATGGACAGGGATCGAGGGGACAGGTCGTCTTTCTCACTCTACCAAGGAGTTTGTCCACGTCATCGGTACTCACAGATTGAAGCTGATCCAATAAAATTTTATCAACGGAGTTGCTGGACACCTCGTCTATAGATTCTGTCATAACACTGGCATCTAAGTCGGCTCTTATCCGAGAGATTTTATCTGCAAAGTGGATGTTAAACGCATCACAGCAGGTCGTTGTTGGGTTGAGTAAGGGGTTCTGCGCAGGTGGAATCTGCGTCAGCTCCCCCACCACCCTAAACAGTTCTGCTGGACGGGACTCTGCAGACGCAATACGTGCAGAGGAGAAAGACTTCTGCACTGCACGTATCGCCTCTCAATAAGAATCAAGGAAATTCCTATGACGAGTCTTGTCGGACAAGAGTCGAGTCTTCCGCCAGGTGCACTCTAGTCGTTGTCCAGCCTGCTTCATCTTCCTAAGCTCCTCTGAATACCAGGGCTTACGGTTAGGAGCAGGCTGGAAAGGACGTTTGGGAGCGATTGTGTCGATAGCCTTGGTGAGGTCGGTGTTCCAAATATTAACCAAAGCTTCAACAGAATCACCGGCATTACCAACCATTAAACCCTCCAAGGCTTTCTGGAATCCAATTGGTTCCATTAGCCTTCGAGGGCGGACCATTCTAATAGGTCCACCACCCCCGGTGGGGCAGACAGTGGCTCTTAGCTCCATCTTGACCAGGAAATGATCCATCCATGACAATGCAGAGGTTTTAATAACCTCCGCCCACGGATATTCCTGTTCCGTACTAAAGGCCGCATCGAGGGTATGATCTAAGGATCTAAGGCATTCCTCTCCCGCTCCCCCACTCTCTAATTGCTTATCAGATTGTGTAAATTTATCTTTGCATTGATGTAGTTGATGGCAAAAGGGCCCCATACTCAGTATCTTTCCGTCTGCCCCTCAGTTGGAAAAGAGAAAGCTTTGAATCTCTTGCCAGCTACACATTTGGGATTCAGGTGCATCCTCTTACTCCTGTAATAATACACAACACACAACTAGTACATAATGTAGAGTCACTGTTGGTAATCCTGTCTCATGTGCTGACTCATGTACTCCACAGTTTATATCACTGCATAATGCTCTTTCAAACTATGTTGCAGCACCTGGTGCACGATCTAGCTAACACTTTCTGGTTTTTAATGAGATGCCTTGGAATATGTATATATTTGGTCTCATCTGCTGTCAAACAGCAGTTTCTTCTGTTTCATTTTGGCCCTTTGGGGTGCCTTCTACTTGGATCATATTATCCCCTGGCAAACTCAGTTATTTAGTGCTTCAGTAGGTGGCACTCTTTCCTTTGTATTGGCACTAAACTAATGCCCTCAGCACAAAATAGGCACTTCAAGTAGCCTGGACTCACAGTTTGGGGTACTACAATAAAACATGCCTATCTTTTGGATCTATGGGGATTTTCTTTTCTCTATCCCCTCCCTTAGAGTGGGAAAAAATCTGCCTGCTATGGCTTGTAGTTGCCACAGACCACCCCTGTGGCCAATATAGGGCTGTGTAGCTATTTAGCTACTCATTGGCCTACCCTTTAAATGTATGGACAGAGAAGACCATGCCTGCCTTCCCAATGGATTAGAATCTGGGACCAAATCCACACTAAACAAATATCCCAGTTTGAAACTGGATGATTTGCAATGGCTTCTTCCTATGGAATCCTGATATCTGCAGCTTGGTGAGGTACCAGCACTCTTTGGCAGAGAAGGCTAAATAACTTGTAAAACTACAAATCCCAGTATTCCATAGGAAGGAGACATGGCAAACTGGATTTTTATGTAATATGGATTTGACCCAGGAGATCAAAGCTCCAGGCTCCAGCAAGCTAATGCAGAGAATGAGACACTGAAAATTGTCCACACCTAGAATTCTTCTAATTCCTATGTTTGCATTCCCTTGGCAATGTTGCCTGGCCCTTATCCTTGGATGCCTAAACTGTATTAATAAATGCTCAACTGAAATTGTAAGTGACTGCGACTCTAGAAATTTGGTAATTGAAAATTTCACTGAGAGACAGAATACTTAGGGGGGAGGCAATGTTCTCATTTTGCCTCCCTGTAACTACACCCTGTCCTGCCCATGGGGTTGTTGTTGTACAGATAAAATGGGAATGAGGAAAGACACACATGCTACTTTAAACTCATTGGAGAAAAGGGAGGATACACATGTAATTAACAAACAAATATAACAAATGCATTTGAACATATGAATTGCCTTGAAGTATCCCTGCTCAGCCATGGAATCCCACTGGGTGACCTTGAGCAACTCTCAGCCTTAGAGGCAATGGCAAACCTCTTCTTAATAGATCTTGCTAAGAAAACCCTATGATAGGGCCACCATACACCAGAGTCAACTTGAAGGCATACAACAGCAGCAGCAGCAGCAACAACAACAACAATAATAACAAAGTCTGCTTCTATGCTAGCTAGTTACCTCTGAGTTAGGTTTCCCAGGGCTCCAGCACCATCCAACATGATACAGAGTCCTAGGTTGGAATGCCATAGTGTGGAACCTCAGCATGTCACAGGGCTACATATTCTTAAACTGTCATGTTAGTCAGCTGGTTTGCACCAGTTTACCCAAAACGGTTGTTAACATTTGTTAGTTTTGTGCCTGCCCTTTGTATGTCTCTCTCTGTGTATTGGGAGAGGAGAGTGAAATAGGATGGTGGGAAAAGAGGAAGAGATGAGATTGGGATGTTGAATGTGAATCACTGAAGCAGTGCAGACAAGCATGTGTCAGATGAGAAACTTGGAGTGGGGATGTGAGCATGCACAGTGGGTATGTGAGGGAGAAGTGTATTAAAAGAGTATTAAAAGGATATTAAAAGAGCTGGGAAATGTAATCTCAGAGCCATTGGCAATAATCTTTGAGAACTCCTGGAGAACAGGAGAAGTCCCAGCAGACTGGAGGAGGGCAAACATCCCCATCTTCAAAAAGGATGGGGGAAAGAGGATCCCAACAATTATCATCCAGTTAGTCTGACATCAATACCAGAGAAGATTCTAGAGCAGATCATTAAACGGAGAGTCTGTGAACATTTAGAAGTCAATGCCATAATCGCAAAAAGTCAACATGGTTTCAGAGAAACAAGTCATGCCAAACTAATCTGATCTCTTTTTTTTGATAAAATTACCAGCTTGGTAGATGAAGGGAATGCTGTGGATATCACATACCTTGATTTCACTAAGGCCTTTGACAATGTTCCCCATGACATTCTTGTAAACAAGCTTGTAAAATGTGGGCTAGACAAGTTAACTGTTAAATGGATTTGTAATTGGTTGACTGGACAAACCCAAAGATGAAACAGCAGTGGTTCATCTTCCTCTTGGAACGATGTGACCAGTGGGGTGGCACAGGGTTCTTTATCAATGACTTGGATGAGGGAATTAGGGACATACTTATCAAATTTGCAGATGACACCAAATTAGGAGGAGTAGTTAATACCCTAGAGGACAGCATCAAAATTCAAAATGACCTGGATAGACTGGAGAGCTGGGCCAAAGCTAACAAAATAAAATTCAATACGGAGAAATGTAAGGTACTGCACTTAGGGTAGAAAAACGAAATGCATAGATATAGGATGGCGGAGACCTGGCTGAATGAGACTGTGTGCAAAAGGGATCTAGGAGTCCTAGTAGACCCCAAGTTGAACATGAGTCAACAGTGTGATGCGGCAGCTAAAAAGGCCAATGCGATTTTGGGCTGCATCAATAGAAGTATAGTGTCTAGATCAAGAGAAGTAACAGTGCCACTCTATTCTGCCTTGGTCAGGCCTCACCTAGAATACTGTGTCCAGTTCTGGGCACCATAATTCAAAAAAGGATATGGACAAATTGGAGCATGTCCAGAGAAGGGCGACCATGCCTTATGAGGAAAGACTTAGGGAGCTGGGTATGTTTAGCCTGGAAAAAAGATGGTTAAGGGATGATATGATACCCCTGTTTAAGTTTTTGAAGGGGTGTCACATTGAGGATGGAGCAAGCTTGTTTTCTTTTGCTCCAGAGACTGGAACACGGAGCAATGGATGCAAGTTCCAGGAACAGACATTCCACCTCAACATTAGGAGGAACTTTTTGACAGTAAGAGCTGTTCGGCAGTGGAACACACTCTCTCAGAGAGTGGTGGGGTCTCCTTCCTTGGAGGTTTTTAAACAGAGGCTGGATGGCCATCTGTCAGGGATGCTTTGATCATGATTTCCTGCGTGGCAGGGGTTGGACTGGATGGCCCTTGTGGTCTCTTCCAACTCTATGATTCTAAGTGGAGGGCATGCAGTTTAAAAGTGCACAAGCAAGGGCAATCAGGCATATGGGAGCAAGGAGCTGAGGAAAAGCAAAGGAAAGCAGGAGGCATGAGACATTTCATCTCAAGAAAAAGCTTGCAACTGAATAAGTGCATTAAAACGAAAAAGGGTGTGGGGTGGGTATGCAGCCAAACAGTGGTAGGGGGACCTCCAAAGACATGAAGATATACCTAGACAAGGCCAGCTGATCGTACAGCAAAAGGGTAAATGTAGAGATGTGAAGATCAAGGAGAACTGAAAAATTCAAGGGGCAGGAGGGAATATTGAACTTTCCTTTCCTGGATGGTTTTCCCCTCCCCATTTTTCCAGTGGAAAAACTGGAATGATAAACTGATGGTAAAATGTGGAGGGGAAAGACTTATTTTTTTCTTTTGTTGTTCTACAATGATGCATAACTTTTAAAAGCAGTACTGTTTTAAAACACTATGGCTCCAACACTAAGATTCAAAGATTGTAAGACTAGCTGACCAACCTGAGATTTCAAATTCTAATTTCTAGAAAGCATTCTCAAATCTTAGATTCTCAGGATCAAAATCTGGGAATGGAAATTGTATGTTAGGAACTATGAAATTGGTGGAGCCTCCTTATTATTTGCCCTCATTTCCATTCATTCTAATGACTCAGATCAACTGCCCCCCATACTGCAAACTCATATTCTTTCTTAAATCTAAGTAACTGGTCATCATGTCCCAATATTCTGACTTGTCCTGAAACTTGACATTTTCATTCATTCCTGGAAACTTCTCAGGGTGTCAGCTTCATACTGGCTGATGTGAGATTGGGGCCCCAAATATCTGATGATATATCTTTAGCATCAGTGGTATAGAAAGGCTGCTTTTTGAACTTGAACTCCTTGTGGCAAGTGGTCATGCTGGCTGAGTGATTCTGAGACTGGTAGTCCAAAGTGAAACATTTCCAAGTCTGGCCTTTGAAATTGCACACATGCTTTACCCCTCCTAAATAAAGGCCCTCTGCATATAGGTATTGTGTAGCTCAGACACTTTGACTGCTCCCATGACTGAATACTCCTCCGACAACCCTTTGTGTTAAAGTCATGTCATTTTATTCAGAAGCATTCCATTGTCTCTGTCTGGGGTAGAAAAGAGGATTTTTTTTTTTAAAAAAAAGCCTTTATATTGAATTTTTTTTAAAAAAAAAAAACCTTCAAAGATATTTGTAATGAATTAATCACTGCTCTTTTAGAGTGTCACATGCTCTCCATTTTGCCAAGAGTGCTTTGCCTTACTGCCTTATGGCATTTTTTTAATATAAAACAGGACTATACTGCTGACAGAATGACACTCTAATAGGAAAAGACATCACTTGGAACAGTTATTAATATATAAAAGGGAACCAAGGCAGCAAAGGGTTAGTCATATAAATGGCCAAGTTCAACAAGACACAATTAAGGCTGCATTATCACACTCCCTAGAGCATACATGTCAATATATAAAATGGGATGGGGGAGGTCAGCTAAGCCCTGAAAGCATCTACTTTAGCTTCACCATTGAAAAGATCAATGTGCCTTTAAAGAATAAACCACATTTTCCTATAGTTTATATATTAGCTTGATCCCTCCACCTCAGTCTTATATAACAATGTGCTATACCTCCAAAAGTCTCTTTGTCTCTTTTCCTTTTGCTCCTAAGCTGTGTTGTGGTGGTAAGTGAAAGCATAGCCTGGAATAGTTACTTGTTAGAATGACAATCCTAGACTGCCCTGGCCATGCTTCTTGGGGAATTATGATAGCCAAGTCCAAAAAAGATATTTTTTTCAAGCTCTCAGAACAACTGCCCATCAGCATAGTGACTAAACCAGCCTCCCCCATGCTGGCTGCCCTGAAAACATCTTAGAATAAATAATTTCCTCGTTGTGGACTTTAATGTTCTGTAAATCATCCATGGTCATTATTTTTGTTTTCTTAATGTCCAATTGTAAACCTGCCTTAGCACTTTCCTCCTTGACTTTCTTCAGTAATTGTCCCAGGTTTTTGCTCTTTTCTGCTAGTAGTATGGTGTCATCTGCCTTAGGGCCACTTTCTTAGGGTCCTCCCTTTCAAGTGCAACTCTGAAGATCAGCAACAACAGGCACCATTGCTGGCAGGTTGAGCAGATGGGGGCGGGGATAGAAAAGGTTGAATACCTTTCTGGATTTTAATCAGAGCTAAAAGGGAACAATTTTCAGGACATAATGCTTGGCTTCTATTCGGAATGAAGTTTAAGAGCTTCTAAACCTCAGGTTTCCAATTTGGTAAATTTATTTATTTTATACATTAAAGCAGTGTTTCCCAAACCTTGGTTCTCCAGGTGTTTTGCACTTCATCTCCCAGAAGCCCTAGCCATCTTGGTCAACAGTCAGGAATTCTGGGAGATGAAGTCCAAAACACCTGGAGGACCAAAGTTTGGGAAACACTGCATTAAAGTATTTCTTTACTACCTTTTAGACTACTCTCCCCCCAATAGTGTTGTACAATAGACAAAAGCAGGTGAAGGTGTTCCTTTTGAACAAACCAAAATATTTCTTTGAAAAAACTCCACAGTTTTAAAAATAGTTTCAGGCAATTAAAACAGTGTCAGTGGCCAAAACATGTTTTGAGAAACAAAGGCCATATTGCAACCTACCCTGACATCCCCTGCCTCAGATCTATAATAAATTGGCAAGATTCAATAATTTGGCCAACTGTGGCCTTCCGCGTAGTATGGCCAGTAAACCAGGGACTCCCGCAAACCAGGAATTCCAAAAACAAGTGCTGAAACTCACTCAGGTATGCACTAAGGAGGGAGCATCCCAAATTCCAAAGAAAGGTAATGTGAAGGGCAACTGCTTGCCTGAACATCTGGCTAATTCCATCAGCCTAAATTGAGATACTCAGGGTTTGTAAAAAGCCCCCATCCCTCTACCTTCCCCCAAACAAAGAAGGTTTCTTCCTCCATTCAGTTACAAAGTATCAGCACATTAAGGGTCATTAGCATATCTGGAGTGTCCATTGTCTTATCTTGAGAACCTCCAAGAAGCATTGTTTTTCTTTCTAAATTTGGTCGGGTGTATTTTTCAGTAGAATGGTCTTATTCCAATAAAAAATTCCTAACCCCTTAAAATTCCTAAAGGGAATTATTAGATATAAAGCCCCCTTCAAAACAACATCAACTTGTCTTTAGTGCCTCCTCCTACATCCATGCTTACAGTTTGCTGACAGACACTCAGAGCACATCTCCAAAACTCCATTGCTGCAGGAATTTCTGCTCTACAGGACAGGTGTCATATCTTCCAAAACCTCCTCTTACTCTATTCCTCTATCCCAATCCTTCCTACTTTATCTCTAGCCTTGTGCGATTTCTTGAAGCCTGAGTGAGTGTGTGAATGTTGTTATTATTATTTTCTTAAATAAAGATCATTTTATTGTACTATTTAGCTTAATATCTCCTCTTGAGTAATGATATAGAAAGGTCAAAGGTCCTGGTCTGTTACCCCCTCTCATATTGCCAAGCGGAGTATATTAATTCCCCAAGATTAATATTGATATTCAGAGGGTCCTTAAGACCCCCTGGCATTTGGGATAACAATATGAAATGATGTGGATTTGCCTGTCTGCCAGAAGTTCAAAAGGGAGCTTCTTTCTTAGAAAGGAGTGCAACAACTGAGGTGCCTCTATGGAGAATATCCTGTGTTTTGTACTCACCAACCTGGTCTCCTGGGTTGGTGGGACATGCATGCAACAGGACCTCTATTGAGGCTCTCACATTCTGAGTAGAAATATGAGTTTTGTTGATATTTTCAGTTGAGTCACTGTGCCTGAGACCCAAGGTAGAGGTAACAGTTGAAAGCCACTGGTCATGATGGTTGGGAGGTTCTAGGTCTTAGCATGACCTCTTAGAATCGCACTGTAGATCACTGCAAATAGTTAACAAAATAGTTTATAAAGCATGGACTTTGTTTATACAACCCATGTCTTACCTCTTTCTTCCTAGTGGGTATTCAATTCACTGATCAAAACATGCATTTTTAAAAAGTGTACATTAGGGAAAATGGTCCACAGAAAGGAATATATTCGGGGAAATTGCTGCCAGAAAGACATGCATTAGGGGAAATTAAAAATACAGATGACTTTTCATGTGATTTTTTAAAAAGAATACCCTCACAAACCTATGTGGAAACAGGGCATAATTCTTTAAATATGCAAGTGCCATAGAAAGGAAAACAAATTTATCTATTACTGCCCATAACTTGCAGCAGTGATAATCTGTGTTGTTAACATGTAGCTCTATTTAGGAGTAAAGTCAGAAAAGCTAAAGCGCAGAATGAGCTCAGGCTTGCTAGGGAGGTTAAGAACAATAAAAAGGGGTTTTTGGGGTATGTCCGAAGCAAAAGGAGGAAGAAATGATAGGGCCACTACGTGGAGAAGATGGCAAAATGCTAACAGGGGACAGAGAAAAGGCAGAATTACTCAACACCTTCTTTGCCTCAGTGTTTTCAGAAAAGGAAAAGGAGGACCAACCTGAGGAGAATGGAACAGAGGACACAATAGGGGAAATCCAGCTCAAAATAAGTAAAGAGGTAGTACAGGAATACCTTCTTAATCTAAATGAATTTAAATCTCCAGGACCAGATGAACTACATCCAAGAGTATTAAAAGAGCTGGCAAAAATAATCTCAGAGCCATTGGCAATAATCTTTGAGAACTCCTGGAGAACAGGAGAAGTCCCAGAAGACTGGAGGAGGGCAAACATTGTTCCCATCTTCAAAAAGGGGAAAAAAGAGGATCCTAACAATTATCGTCCAGTTAGTCTGACATCAATACCAGGGAAGATTCTAGAGCAGATCATTAAACAGAGAGTCTGTGAACATTTAGAAGGCAATGCCATAATCACAAAAAGTCAACATGGGTTTCAGAGAAACAAGTCATGCCAGACTAATTTGATCTCTTTTTTTGATAAAGTTACCAGCTTGGTAGATGAAGGGAATGCTGTGGACATCGCATACCTTGATTTCTGTAAGGCCTTTGACAAGGTTCCCCATGACATTCTTGCAAACAAGCTTGTAAAATGTGGGCTAGACAAGTTAACTGTTCAATGGATTTGTAATTGGTTGACCAGCCGAACCCAAAGGGTGCTCAGCAGTGGCTCCTCTTCATCTTGGAAAGATGTGACCAGTGGGGTGCCACAGGGTTCTGTCCTGGGCCCAGTGCTATTCAACATCTTTATCAATGACTTGGATGAGGGAATTAGGGACATACTTATCAAATTTGCAGATGACACCAAATTAGGAGGAGTAGCTAATACCCTAGAGGACAGGATCAAAATTCAGAATGACCTGGATAGACTGGAGAGCTGGGCCAAAGCTAACAAAATGAAATTCAATACGGAGAAATGTAAAGTACTGCATTTAGGGCGGAAAAATGAAATGCATAAATATAGGATGGGAGAGACCTGGATGAATGAGACCACGTGCGAAAGGGATCTAGGAGTCCTAGTAGACCACAAGTTGAACATGAGCCAACAGTGCGATGCGGCAGCTAAAAAGACCAATGCAATTTTGGGCTGTATCAATAGAAGTATAGTGTCTAGATCAAGGGAAGTATTAGTGCCACTGTATTCTGCCTTGGTCAGACCTCACTTAGAATACTGTGTCCAGTTCTGGGCACCACAATTAAAAAAGGATATTGACAAATTGGAGCGTGTCCAGAGAAGGGCAACTAAAATGGTGAAAGGTCTGGAAATGATGCCTTATGAGGAGAGACTTAGGGAGCTGGGTATGTTTAGCCTGGAAAAAAGATGGCTAAGAGGCGATATGATAGCCCTGTTTAAGTATTTGAAGGGATGTCACGCTGAGGATGGAGCAGGCTTGTTTTCTGCTGCTCCAGAGACTGGAACACGGAGCAATGGGTGCAAGCTCCAGGAACAGAGATTGCACCTCAACATTAGGAGGAACTTTTTGACAGTAAGAGCTGTTTGGCAGTGGAACGCACTCCCTCGGAGTGTGGTGGGGTCTCCTTCCTTGGAGGTCTTTAAACAGAGGCTGGATGGCCATCTGTCGGGGATGCTTTGATTGTGATTTCCTGCATGGCAGGGGGTTGGACTGGATGGCCCTCGTGGTCTCTTCCAACTCTGCAATTCTATGATTCTATGATTCTATGATTCTATTTTTCTGCGTCTCCACTCCACATTATAGACTGCCACTAGAGGGAAGTGGAGAAAAGTGGTACTTTATGAAGTCACAACATGTATACGTGTAATCCCTATGACTATAGGTTTGGCCCAGCAGGTGAGGAAACTGTAAGGTAGGGGCTGTACTGACTGATTGAGTTCATTAGGAGAGGGAGAGTTGCAGCCAGAGAGGAGCAAATCAGGCCTGGTACAGGATTAGCACCTCCCCACACACAGTTTCCCAGTAAAACAGAATTTTAGCAACTGCTTTGGGTTCCTAAAATGGAGGCCTAACTGACAGAGTGCAAATTCACTCACTGTCAGGATCAGTCCCGGACGTTACCTTTTACTGCCAAGTTCAGTTCTGTCATATCACTTTTTGTCTAATTGTGTTTGCATTCTTTTGCACTTGCTAACAAGTACAGCCATTCCTTCACATTCATGGGGGTTAGGAAAGACAACCCCTGCGAATGTGAAAAAAACGCAAATAAGAAATGAGTGGGTGGGTGGGAGGCTTTCCACCCCCCTTCCTAAGACAGCAGTGGGCTTCACGAAAAGCCCATCACTGCCTTGGGAAGGAATGGGGTGGGGTGGAGAGCGGGCAGATGGGAGGCTTTCCACCCCCCCTTCCCAAGGCAGCGATGGGCTTCATGAAAAGCTCATCGCTGCCTTGGGAAGGGATGGGGTGGGGTGGAGAGCGGGTGGGTGGCAGTCTTTCCACCACCACTGCTTTGGAAAGGATGGGGGGTGGATGAAAAGCCCCCTTACCCCAAACTACCCACTCTCCCAGGGCTTGGCTCTCCACCCCAAATGGAGCCAAGCCCCAGGAGAGCGGGGAATTGGGCATGCGGTTTTCTTGGGGAGCGCTCTGTTTGAATCGGCTCCCTCCTTGTGTGTGAGGGAGAGAAGCTGATATAAACGGAGTGCTTGCTGAGGAAACCATGAATAGTTGAAACCGCGAATGTGAAAGCCATGAATGAGGAGGGGCAAATGTATATGATCTAACCGGGGTCCCATCTATATGGGGGGAGAATACGATCTGCTCTGAAGAAATAGTAATTTGCAGTCCTGGGACCTGTCTTAATGGTTAATAGAGCCCCCATAAACTTTGCATGCCCCCTAGCTAAGATAGTGGCCACAAATGAATTACTTGTGATTTTAAATCTGCAACAGCTAATTTTTCTTAAAAGTTTCAAAACTTTTTTTAAAATTGAAAAATGGTTGCACAAATGATACTTCATATTTACAAAAGAAAAAAAGAATAAAATAGAGGAAAAGATCACTGTTTTATCACCATTGATGCCCCCTTGTCATAGGAGAGAGGCTTGCATACCCTAATGATGTTTTGAGCTATGCTGTCGGTGGCATAAAGCCACTGGTAGGGTTTCCCATGCCAGACAGGTCAAAACCAAAGGGTCTGACAAAGAGCGTCAAAGGGCAGGATGAGCTCTCTAGCCTTGTTGCAACCATCCTAGGAGAAGGAAACCTCTAATCCCAAACCCGGGCAGATGGTACTCGTCCAACCCTGTAAGTTCAACCATCTAAGAGAAGGAAACTCTAATCAAACCTACGACCCGAGGACCTCACTGCTATGTCCATGCTTGCAAGGCCACGGCAGATGAACCTTTGGTTTAAAAGGTGAGGCCAGTTCTGTGCACGCTGCGCTTCACGAGAAAAATCCATTGCACAGGCTCAAAGGACAAATCCAGTTCCAAAAAAGCCCTGTAGCGATAGGCGAGGGATGAAATGGCAGGTGTAAAGATGCACTGGAAGCTGCAGACCCAACCCTGCATGCAGGTGGTTCAGGACATTGGTTGCTTGAGGCTGACCCCGGAGATAACAGTCTTGTACGGCAGCATCCTGAACAACCAAGCAGCTTTTTTTAAGGAGAGCACTGCTTGCTCCATATGGAGAGGGGCCTAGAAAAGGTGGCTTAACGAAAGCTCATCCCCAACTAACTGGTTGGCTAGCCGCGGCCAACGGGAATCTTCTGATGCGGTCAAACCAAGGCAAAGAAACAAAGGCACACACCGGCCTCCAAAGGTGTAAATAAACTGACACTTGCATGCTGGAACATCAGAACCATGCAAGACTCTGAAGACAGTGGACGGCCTGAGTGTCATTCTGCCCTAATAGCCCATGAACTATCATGGCTTAACATTGACATCGCTGCTCTTAGTGAAGTTCGCTTCCATGAGGAAGGCAGCCTTAAAGAACATGGCATCGGCTAGACACTTTACTAGTCTGGCAAACCCAAAATCGAAAAACATCTTTCAGGAGTAGGCTTTATGATTAAAAACTCCATTGCCTCCAAACTCGAAACCTTGCCAACAGGACACTCTGATCGCATTATTTCCTTACGCCTCCCACATGTTGTTCTCTTTAGTATATATGCCCCAACTATGCAAGCCGACCCTGTAGAGAAAGACAAATTCTACACAGACCTACGCCAACTCATACAAAAAGTCCCTGTAGAAGATAAAATTATTATCCTTGGTGATTTCAATGCCAGAGTAGGAAAGAACTTAGAAGCCTGGAAAGGTGTCTTAGGCAAGCATGGTGTTAGAAATTGCAATGATAACGGACGCCTCCTGCTAGAATTCTGTGCAGAACAACAGCTGACTATTACAAACACTATCTTTCAGCAGAAAGATAGCTTGAAGACAACCTGGATGCATCCCCAATCCAAACATTGGCACCTCATTGACTATGTTTTAGTCCGCCAGAGAGACAGTCGTGATGTCCATCATACCCGAGTGATGCCCAGTGCAGAATGCCAAACAGATCATCGCCTCATCAGATGTAAACTAAATCTTCATCTTAAGTTCAAACCTAAGAGGGGTGGCATATTAAAGAAGAGACTCCAAGTCAACGATCTTCAACAAGCTACCATGAGAGACAACTTCCAGGCAAATCTACAAATGAAACTTGAAGACCATCCTACAGATCCTTCTCCTACAGTGCTTTGGCAACATATCAAAAACAGTATCCTCCAGTCTGCAGAAGAATCCCTCGGGTTCTCCCACAAGAAAAATCAAGACTGGTTTGATGAAAACAACCAAGAGATCCAGGAGCTGTTGGCAAAGAAGAGAACTGCTTACCAGGCATACCTTGCCCAGCCAACCTGCCATGTAAGAAAAGCAGCTTTCCATCTCACATGTAGTAAACTTCAACAAAAACTCTGAGACATGCAGAACAAGTGGTAGATCAATATAGCAGAAAAGACACAACACTGTGCAGATCTGGGTGATCATAGAGGATTTTATGAAGCTCTTAAAGCAGTGTTTGGACCTACTTATCAGGTCCAAAGCTCCTTATTCAGTACAGATGGTAAAACATTAATTACTGATAAAGCCACCATCCTGAATCAATTGGCTGAACATTTTCAAAGTCTCTTTAGCACCAACCTAGTAGTCCAAGGCTCAGCTATCCAACATATGATACAAAAACTGATGAAAAATGAATTGGACATAGCTCCTACTTTGGAAGAGACCCTTAAGGCCATACAGCAGATGAAAAATGGCAAGGCAGCTGGGATTGATGGAATCCCACCTGAAGTTTGGAAATACGGAGGTCATGCACTCCACGATAAATTCCATGAGCTCCTTGTGAATTGCTGGGAGAAGGGGGAACTGCCATCAGACCTCTGAGATGCAGTCATCATGTACAAGAAAAAAGGAGCAAAATCCAATTGCTCAAACTATCGAGGCATAACACTGCTCTCTATTGCTGGAAAAATCCTTGCAAGGATACTCCTGAACAGATTAGTTCCCGCTATTGCAGAAGAACTTCTCCCTGAAAGCCAATGTGGCCTCAGAGCCAATAGGAGTACTACAGACATGGTATTTGCCCTTAGACAACTGCAAGAAAAATGTAGGGAGCAGAACAAGGGTCTCTATGTAACATTTGTCGACCTCACCAAAGCCTTTGACACTGTGAGTAGAAAAGGTCTGTGGCAGATCCTGGAAAGACTAGGATGTCCCCCCAAAATTCCTTAAAATGATTATCTTGCTACACGAGGGCCAGCGTGTTCAAGTCAGATATGGCGATGCTCTTTCAGAGCCCTTTCCAATAACTAATGGAGTGAAGCAAGGCTGTGTTCTTGCACCAACTTTATTTACAATCTTCTTCAGCATGATGCTCCAAAGGGCTATGGCATAGCTTAAAGAAGACGACAGCATCTATATACGTTACAGTACTGATGGTAGCTTGTTTAACTTAAAGCTTTCTGAGGGCTCACACTAAGACTCTAAACTATCTAGTTCGTGAGCTGCTCTTCACTGATGATGCTGCCCTTGTGGCCCACACAGAAGCAGCTCTACAGCGCCTAACATCCTGCTTCGCAACAGCTGCAGAGCTGTTTGGGCTGGAAGTCAACCTGAAGAAAACAGAAGCTCTTTACCAGCCTGCACCACAGGACAAACACTACCATCCCCACATTGCTGTCGGCAAATCTGTGCTCAAGTCCGTTCAGCAGTTCACCTACCTGGGAAGCATCATCTCCTCAGATGCCAAGATTGACAAAGAGATCGATCACAGATTAGCAAAGGCATATAGTGCATTTGGAAGACTTCACAAAAGAGTCTGGAGCAATAAACACCTGAGGCAAAGCACAAAAATCAGTGTGTATAGAGCCATTGTACTGTCTATTCTCCTTTATGGATCTGAAACATGGGACACCTATCGCCACCACCTACAACTCCTCGAACGCTTTCATCAGCACTGTCTACGCAGAATCCTAAATATACACTGGACTGACTAAGTGACGAATGTTGTTGTCCTTGAGCAAGCAGGGATCACCAGCATTGAGGCCATGATATTGAGAACGCAGCTGCGCTGGGCAGGGCACGTTTCTAGGATGGAGGACCATCGCCTCCCCAAAATAGTACTCTACGGTGAACTCGCCACAGGTCAGCGTAATAGGGGCACTCCAAAAAAGTGATACAAAGACTCCCTGAAACAACATCTCAGGCTTGGCCAAATTGATCACCAACAGTGGTCCGCCCTGGCCTCACATCGGGAGGCATGGAGACGCACTATCCACAATGCTGCAGCCTTATTTGAGAACTCACGCCGAACAAGTCTTGAAGAGAAATGACAACGCAGAAAGAATCACAACCAAAAACATCACCCAAGGAGCCCTTCTGCTGTGCTTTCTGCAACTGGACTTATTTATCTTGGATTGGCCTTTTTAGTCATCAGCACGCTTGCAAAAAGTGTGGGATGAGTCCTTCTTGAATTTTGGTTTGTGAAGAAAAGCTAGAGGAATCTCTTACTTAGTTGAAAACCCAACATGGCAGCAGCAGGTGCTTTCCGTGTTTGTAAGACCCCCCACCCTTGCTCATATGGCCAATCAGCTTGTGCTGACTTAGCGCAGCAAGACTGATGTGACTCTCTTAACAATTGGACATTTTCCTCCAGAGCTTTATGGTGGATTTGACTCCCCTCCTTCCAAATAAGACGTGTCAATGCGAATGTCTTTTTAGACAGATCACCTTCTATGAGATTTGTATGAGGATTATTTTAACCATTTAGAGAGGACCTAGGAAAAGGGAGTATGTGCTGCAGGTCTGTAGCCATTTGATAAAGCCAATACCTGGTCTCAGCTATGGGAAAAGTGGGCTGAGCTCTTGTCTGGTGTGAACTGAGAGTGGGGATGATGGATAACCAAATTACTGTATAGCCCTCCAGTTTTTGTGGATTGTAGAATGCTTTCAGTTTACTGCTTGTTAGTTAGGTTTCATTCTGAGCAACCAATTTATAGGGTTAGCTCTTTGGATTACTGTAACAATAAAGTTTTCTGTTTTTAACTCTGAAACTGCTGGTCACCAAGTCAAATTAGCAAGTACATGACACTCACTAGATTAAACTGTTCAACTACCTAGCAGTCTGTTTTTAAAGAAGGCTGGTATTTTTTTCAGATCTGAATTCTGGAGACTCCATCAAAGTTCTTTCTGTAAAGATTCAGTTAAATTGACACATCGTTGCCACTAACAAGTTGGCTAAATATAGCTCAGTTGGTTGCTTAATAAAACTCAGCGCTGGTTTTCCTTCTATGAGAAAGAATTTTAAAATTAAAATGTATACTGAAAGGAGAAAAGAAAGGCTTTGTTGAAAATTTTATGATTGTTGTGTCAAGCCAATAAAGGCAAGGTTTTTTTTAAATCACATCTCTTTTTAAATGGTGGGAAATACAAAATTTAATACCTTTGTGAATATAAAACAAGATGCAAATAGACATATTTCCAGACATGTCTCTTTTATTAAACAAGCCACACATTTATTAATAATCTGGCGCTGACAAGTATCTTTCATAAAGGGAAACTGAGTAATTGGTTGCCCATATTCATAATATAGCTCTAGCCTTATTGAATTTGTTGGTATTATGATGAAAATATAAAAAGCTCAAGTGGGACACACCAAACTGTTGCAGCATGGAGAGCTGCTCTACAAAGTTCTGGCCAGTCAGTCTACCCTGTCCCTTTCCAGTATACTCTATTCCATCACAAGCTCACTCTTTTTTTTGTTTTGTTTTGTTTTGTTCCTGTTCTTTCAAATTTTATATTGGGTTGAAATAAACTGACCTGGGGAACTGGTATTAAAAAAAAAACTCTCATTGTACTGGGAGCTGACAGAAAATATTCTGGGATAAACAAAACGTGTATGGATTTCCAAAATAAAATCAGAAAAAGTCTGGATGAGTCTGGATGCAACCTGAGAGATGGCCATCCAACCTCCCTTTTAAAATCTCCAAAGAAATAGAGGCCACCACCCTCTAAGGCAGTCTGTTTCACTATCAAACTACTTTTATACCTAAGATGTTTTTTCCAATGTTTAGGTGGAATCTCTTTCACTGAAATTTGAATTCACTGGTTCATCTTCTAATCTGCAGACAAGCTCATTCCATCTTCTACCTGGAATCCCTTTGGATATTTAAAGATGGTTTTCTTCCTTTCACCTGTTTTGGGGACTCTGCCCTTGAGTTCAAGTTTTGAGAGATCTGTTTCTACATCTGCAAATACTGAGTTTCATCAAGCCTGCTGACAGGGCTGGTGCAAGACATTTCACTGCCTGAGGCAGAGGAGCAAATGGCATGCCACCTCAGTCACCCAAGTCAAAGGTGCTTAGTACCTAAAAGCCAAACAAGTTATTTTGACACATGAGGCAGAAAATCCCTCAAGCACTTCTCCCCTCCTCATGCAGTAAAATAACAAATTAAATTAGAACCATTTGCTACACATAGAAATCTGCCCCCTCATGAGATGGCCACCTTACTCTGACTAAAATAAGGGCTGGCCAACCCAGCCCATTAATATCCCTGTGGGCTTGTCTACATGGCCAATTTATTCTGTCTTGCACCCACCTTAGAGCCCTGCAATCCTGATGATGCAGGGCTTTTGCTCCATTTTGCCCTGGGGCAGTCCCCATGGCCCCCGGGGCAAAGAAGAGGCTAAGACAGGGGGAAGATGGCATAGGGCCAAATAAAACATTTTAAGAAAATATCTGTTTGAATGCATTCCAGCCAAAATAAAACAGATCAGGCCCCATGTGACTGCAAGAGCCTGCTCTGGCATGCTTCCCTCTTGCTTTAGCTACAGGCTGTCTCACTCTTCCAGATCCAGGAAGGGGGACCACAGCATGTGACTAGGCTGGTCACACGTAGGGGGCCTTGCTCACGTGCTGTGGGCCTCCTGCCTGGATCTGGAGAGTAGGGGCCCATCTAAACAAGGGGAGAAATCCAAAATACCTCATAGTATTGGCATCTCACAGCAGCAGCATGTCCAATGGGTTTTCTGGCCTCGGAAGCCCCCATAAGCCTCACATTCCTGATGTTGGCTGCGAGTGATTTACTCACATTAGTTCTTCACCACCACCAGGTTTTTTTTTTTAAAGTCATCCCAAGGTACGCTGGTGCGTTAGAACAATTTTCCAATGTTATAGGAAAGCAATACAGAAAAATTGATCCTATATTATCACCTTACTGATTGCTCACTAAGGTGAAAATCCAACATGGTGGCAGTGGACACTTGCCCTCCTAGCAACCCCTGACCCTGCTCTCACCTGGCCAATCAGCTTTGTGCTTCCCTTTGAGTTTTTTATTGTTCAATAGTCCAAATGAGCAAAAATGTGCACCCACATTGCAATTTTTGAAAAAGTACAGGAAAATCTGCCAAATGGTTAAGGTGGCCCTGCGGGGAGGTGTCTGAAGAAATCATATCTTTGAATGGCTGCCCCAGTTCAATCCAGTCTCGGGATATTAAAAACAAAAGTGAGATAACAGAGCAAGGTCCTTGAAGTCAACCATCAACAGTTAGTGCCTGGACAGCAAACAAAGCAATCAATAGACTCAGTCATTGCTTACCCACCTCTTTCTTTGAGAGGTGATGCTCAAGTAACCTAATCCACGCTTGAAGATTATAAATTAAGTTCTTGTCTATATGAGGGGGGAAAGATATGGACACGTCCAAAAAGGTAGGCATTTGCAATGATGTGATCTGCCTACACAGCCAAAACAGCCCCCCGAAACTCTGCATGACCTGCTAGCCAGCTGGCGGCTGCAAGTGATTTACTTACAATTTAAATCTGCTGCCGCCAATTTTTTTAAAAAAGTTTCCCAGGGTGCGCACAAACAACACTTCATATTTACAAATAAAATAAAGTATAAAAGTATAAAATTGTCATTTGATTGACTTACCGGACCCTCACTTAGCTGAAAATCCAAAATGGCAGCTGCAGGTGCTTTTCCTCTTTGCTAGCCCCGCCCCTCTGCTCTCCCAGCCAATCAGATTGCACTGTACTGTATCTATGCGAATGTGATTGTTCAAATGGTCACACATTTGGAAGTTGTATGGAGCTTTCAGAAAACCTGTACGAAACCCCGGATGTGGCGCACATGGACTTTGCGGTGGATTTGGCTAGCCCCTTTCCGAATGACACATATTTGTGCGAATGGCCGTTTGAAAAGATCACCGATCTTTCACATTTTGTTCATATTATTTTGACCATATAGACAGACCTAAATTAGGAAATATGCACCTTTATTTTTCATCAATGCAAAGGTTGGGGGTAAAACAACTTTTTGTTTTGTACCATATTTTGTAGCATGGCTACTATTGGCTGGTGGATTCTGGAAGTTCTAATCCAAAATATAACTTTTCAAAGCTCTGCTTCAATAGCTCTGGCAGAAATAGATTTAGAAAGCACAGCCCCTGTCGTTTTAAAACCAAACTCTTTGAAACAAACTCCTGAATAGTTGCTTTTCATTATCTGTTCCAATAGCATCCTGCACGGTCTTTAAAAGAGAGCCTGTGTGATTTAGTTTTAGTGTTGGACTAGCATGCAGGGAGACCCAGGTTCAAATCCCTGCTCAGCCATCAAAACCCCTGGGTGACCTTAGGGCACACTCTCTCAGCATCAGGGGAAGGCAATGGCAAGCCCCATCTGAAGAAATCTTGCCAAGAACCCCCTGTGGTGAATTCACTTTAGGATTAGCATATCTTGGAAATTTGATGATGGCACACAACAACAGTCTTTGAAATAGTGTTTCAGACCTTTTTTCCAGTTTGAAAAAAAGACTAGACACAGTTTTACATTTGGGGTTGGATACAAATGAAAACTCTAGTTCTGATCAATTTAAAATGACACGACGTGTTTACTCCTGAAAGTACATATCATACAGTTTTATTCCAGGCATTTTAAAAAAAACCTTGTAGTTCTGCCAGAGTTTAAATGCTGTGCTACTTTTTTCCCCATTAGACATCACCAAATGTTCCATCTTAAAATACTGACAACAGGTCAAGCTGCTCCTGTTTAACTATTCTGAACCTAAAATGTGTCAAAGTTTCTTACCAAACTGATCTATTGTGTAACTGCTCCTGGAGTTAGAATATCTTCTTAACTACCTAGTACCTGTCTTGCAATTAGACCCTTGAAATACCTAGATAAAACAGATGCACTATGGATACACTATCATTGATTTTTTTTATCCCCACCTTTTAAAATATTTAATCTCTGCAAACTGTTTAATGAAGTCAGCCATTTCAATTACCATGGGGAAGTATATAACTGCTTGTATGTCTCAATTTTAAAAATGTATTTTACTTTAAAAAATCTTTCAGAAATGCATTACTGCTGCTGAATTCCCTCTGCTTTGCTGGGTGGAGTGATCATTCACAATTCTTTAGAGTAGTTCAATATGATTACTCTCAGGCCAAAGGTAGTTTTAATGGTAAAACCACAGTCCAGAAGCGCATAGGGTAGCCCTCCCCCTTATCTGCAGGGGATATGTTTCATCCTCCCCCAGATGGATGCCTGGAATCACGGATTGTACTGAACCGTATAGCAGTAGTATTTTCAGACCAGAGTTGAAACTACAGAAAGCAAAACTGCAGATAAAGGGGACTAGTTTACTATTTTCAGACTGTGGTTGATCCCAGGTAACTAAAACCATGGAAAATGAACCAGCAGATAAGGAGGGGACTACAATATGTGTACTAACATGTCATATGATGGATTCCTCCCATCCCCCAGATTTGTTTCTTTTCATCCACTTACTTCTGCCTCCTGTGGCATAGAAAAAGAATATTCTCTGCTCTGCAATATGGGAGGAGGAAATAAAACTTTGGAGCTCAGCATGGGGCTCCTCAGATCCATTCCACAGAGAGGTGAAAGTGTCAGTGCCACTTCAGAGGGCCAGCAGACTGTATATGGAGATTATCAGACGAGTGCCTAAAAATGTTATTGTGGCACTATATTTTATAGCATTCATATTCTGGCACAATGATACATTTTTTGTACAATGTTGTGACATCGATACAAAATCCCCCCAAGAATTTGGCAATGAGTGCTCACACCACTTACTCTCTGTGAACAAGATTTTGGCATGTCTCGCAAGAAGACGTGAGTATGCTAAAAAGCCCCCGAACACCAAAATTTAAAAAGAAAACATTCGGAAAAGCACAGATACACATTTTTACAAACTTTCAAGCAAGACGGGGAGGTTCATAAAAAGAGTATATGGTACCTAGTTTTCCCATTTGTACCCTGAAGTGTTCTGGCAGGACCGCCCATTGATGCTGGAATCACACCAGCAGAATGGGGCACATTTTTGCACACAAGAAAATCCAGAATACAAACGCTACAGGAGATCAATTTTCGACTTCTCCCCAACAATAAAAAAGAGCTCCCTCATAACAGCAGCAGAATGCTTGCAGAGTGTGGGGGCACAACATCATGCGATAAGGAATCCCTTTTGTGTTCTCATGGCATCGTTATAACACCATTTTTGATGCATCTGATAATCTCCTATATACAGACTGTAAATAGCTGTCATGACTAGTAGCCACTGATATGGTCATGCTCTGTGAATTTTCCTTTATCACACATTAAAGCAGTAGTGGGGCTCAGGCTGCATGTGACTCATGAACCCCACTTTTGTGGCCCCTGATTCCCCCCTCCAAAGCCCCTCAACCACCCATTTTTTAAAAAAAGATCACCACACTTTTCTGGCAATTTTGCCACCAGATCATGCAGAAATCCCTCTCAATACATAAAAACATGAGAAAATATCCTCACCCTAACCTCACAAGCATCCCAAACTTCATACTCCCCACACATACCTCTGTTTTCCTCTTCAGTCCCTCTCAAAATAGTGACAGGGGATAATGTCACTGCCTTTCACCATTTTGAGAAGAACTGCAGAGGAAAGCAGAGGTATTTTGGCTTGCTTTGGGAAGGTGTAGCCCACATTGAGTCCAGGAGGAGAATTGGCCCCTGGCTCCCATACAGTTGCGTACCTCACTTTAAGGTCTTCTAAGAGGTCACAGTCACTTCAGGATTGGGAATTCAGGATGGTTGTGCCTGTACCCACCCCCATGTTCACCCACAAGAGGATAAGAGTGGTTCTGACCACTCTGGTGGTGGTGTATAAGGCTATACTCAGGTCTTATAACACTTGAGAGCTCCACATGTAGAAGCAGGTTGAAATCCTATCAGCTTGCAAAACATAAGGGAAGCACTGATGTTTCCACTTGTTGTTTCCATTCTCTGTCTATCTCGATGAAATTGAAAGCTGAAGTGAAATAACTGTGTTATTTAAAACAATTGCTTAAATCATCCTAGGAGCAAAAGGCTATCAGACAGGGTGTTGCTGTGTTCCTGTACCCCTTGCTACTTTCCCCTCCCATTTTGCAACAAATTCTAAACACCACTAGAAAATTAGAGTAATTTTGATATTAAAATGATTACTGTCACTTTTGTAATAAACTGATGCGACTTTAGAAGTCTGTCCCTGATATCTTTCATGATTTAGACATCACACACTCTATAATTGTGCTATTAAAGGAAAGAGAGCTAATCTTTTTGCATTTGAAGTAAGCCCTCATCATTAGCCCCGACAAAACCAGACAGATCAAAAAAAAAAAAAAAGTGGGGGGGGGGAAAGAAGAGAAAAGAAAAAAGAGCATTTAAGGAAATTAGTACAAGTGTCAGTTAAAAGGTAAAAATTAATGCACCTATTGAAATACAGTTGAAACCTACGTTCTTTTTATTTCTTTGATATTACTAAAGCACAAAACATTCAATTAGCTTTTCATTGTGCTGGAGAAGCTGGGGAGGGACAGAGGATTGTCAGCTAAGAATTGGAAGTGTAGAAAGTGTGCAAATGAAGGAGAAAAAGTGAAGATAAAAGTAAGTGCTACACTAAGTCTGTTGTTGGTAAAGCTGGCCAATTATGTTCATATTTTCTAGCACCATTCCCCACTCCCTCACATAAGCTTATGTTAATATTGGATGTAGCACCATGCTCACAAATAGGTTCTCTGGAAATACTACTTTTTGAATTATTTTTCATTGTGAAAGGTAGAGAACTTTGCTTCCTCAGCCCAACCATAGAATGATTACTATTCAAAGAAATAGCTGTATTAGTCTGCATCAGTATAACTGAAAGATGTTTGTAGCATAAACTTTTATAGACTCAAAGGACATTTTCAGATGCCCTTTACCGTGCAAGCAGCCTCCGGAGCAGTAACGAGGCTGCTGCGCAGCAGGGGGTCGATTTCGGATGACGCCATCCCTCTCTCGGCGTCGTCCATGACTGTTCCGGCTAGCTTTGAATGTGGCCACACATTTTTTTACTCACGGGCAACTTTTGTGAGTGAAAAATAGTGCAGCCACCTTCAATGCTAACCGGAACAGTCATAGATGATGACGAGAGAGGGACGTTGTTGTCCAAAATCGACCCCCTGCCGTTGTCCAAAATCGACCCTTGTTACTACTCCGGAGGCTGCTTGCGTGGTAAGGGGCATCTGAAAATGTCCAAAGTCTACTGTGTTCCATTACTAAATAGACTGAGTCTACAAAAGCTTATATTACAAACATCTTTTTCTCAGGGCTTATCTACACTAGCCAGGATAGGCCAGTTCCCTGCTGGCATATCCTGGCTGCAGAGGTGCCCCCCTGCCCAGTTACCTGCAGAAAATGGGCTGGAGTCCAAACAGGATGTGGGCCCATTGCCGAAGCCACCGCCACCACTATTTTCTTGCTAATGTGGATGCCCCGGGCAGGGGTCCCACAACATGTGACTGCAGGTTTCCTGCTTCCCTTGCTATAGGATCCCTGTCTCACTTCAGGGACAGCCAGGGAGCTGGTGGTGGCAGTGGGGAGCAGTGTTCTAGTGTAGGCTCCCACAGTTATGCAGGCCCCAATCCAGTGGAAACAGATTAAACTGGGTAGTTTCTTAAAATGCAGTAAAGGGCCCTATCCCAGCTTCCCCGCTCTCAGCCCCGTATCTGCCCCAGGTCATTTGGACTTCCCGGAGGCAGATTGGGGTAAATGTCCTGGGATGTTTGGATTACAGGACTCTGGAACAGGAGCAAGCTAGAGTATTTAGCCAGTATAGATAAGCCCTCAGGTACTCTCAACAGTGCTACAAGATCCCTTTGTATAAATAAGATAATGTTAAGAAGAAAACTTGCACGTAACTATATGGCCTTGGCAGCAAGACTGTTGTATGCACAAAGATGGAATAATTCAATATTACCTTTTAGGGAGGAATGGTTGTTGAAATTTAGCAGACTGACAAATTATCTGGTTTGATTAGAGAAAAATCATTGGTGAAATTTCTAAAGCACTGGAAATCTCTTACAGTCTTTTTGCAAAAAAAAAAACTGATAACTTTTTGTTTTGATAATTAGTAAGATTTGGTTCTCAGAAGAAGTGTATTATGTAGTTTTAGAGAGGGAGATATGAGTATATCATATGTATGTATAACCACTGAAAAGAAAGTTGCAAGCCACTTTTCTTTTTTTCTCTATACTGTATATTTTTATATCCTACTTTTCTTTCTTCTTTTTTATTTCTTTTTCTTCTTTTTAAATACTTGCAATTTTTATTGTATTCCAAAAAACTCTTAATAAAAATTATTTTAAAAATAACAAAAACAGCACCAGCACTAAAAGCAACAAAACATTGACAGCTATTGGCTGTTCTACAATGGCATTTGGTAACATGAGCAAAATGGATGCATTTAATTTGTACTTACCTTCCCCATAAATAGGAATTCCTTTGCTGAACATTTCAGGCCCTGTAACTTGTTTGCAGAACAGAACATAGATCATTTCCCACATATCTTTTCCTTCCCATTTGTTTTACATGGACAACACAGACATGTCTAGTGATTTAGAATAAAGCCATGGATTTTGATGTAGAAGGCCTCTTTAATATTTGGTCATGAAAAGCATACCATCAGAAAGGGAGGCTTTAAAAAAAAACCCATGAAAAACATGAAGAGAGTAACAGTGACTTGCCAACAGATTCCAAAATATTAGAAGTTTTTTTTCCCCCAGTTTAAAAAGACTGTGTTTATTTAAGATTTAGGGATATTAAGATCATGCTGTAACATTAGCATTGCCTTTAATTAAAAAAGAAATTTCTAATTGGCACAAAATATCTGTGTGATTATTTTTCCATATATTTTCGGCTTTGCAATAGGAGAACAGCTGCTAAATATTTTCTTGCATGCTGATTCCACTTAATCAACATTCTTCTTAATGAAGGCGGCAAAAGTTGGAAATTGTGTTTTACAAATGGGTTGCTTGGAAAATGTCAGCATGAAGCCAATGAAGTTCACCTTTGGGTGCTGATAATCAGATTGACCCCCAAATTATTACTTTTAAGGTGTTAAATAAATTTTAAAGGGAGGGCATGCACTCTTTAACAATCTGTAGCCAGCTCAGCACAGCAGCACTTTAAAAAAATTGTTTGTTTGTTTCCAAATTCAGTGGTATTCTGATTATTATTACTTTTCAGCACAGCTGAAAGATGCTTCTGCCATATTGACAGGTTTAAAGTTTCAGCAATGCACCAAACCAAATTGCAAGTATAAATGCATCTCTCCTTACACCATAATAATAAGATAGTTACTGTGAAAAACAAGAGCTGAAAACAATGTTTTGCTCAAATCATAATTTAAATAAAATTTCAATGTTTTAATTCAACATCAGGAGTCCAGAACATTTTCCATTTTTTTTCTTTTGAAGCTGACCTTTAGAAGTATATATCTCAACCTTCTGAATAGCACTAAGACAATAATGTTATTTATGATCAATGTAACTGAACACCTTGCTATTTACTGTAACCCATAAATCCAAGATTCTCTATATGAATGAACAGATAATTTTTCTCTCCTTTTGCTATTGCTGTTTTAATTTTAAAAAAATTGAAAAAAAATCCAGCACAATTCACAAGAAAATAGAACTAATATGTACTATGTTTACTGGTCTTTCTCTTTGTGCGTCTTCTTGCAGGAGACCGTAGCAAAATGCTTTTAGGGATGTATAGGACAATTGACTTTCAGTCTGTGTCAGTTTTACACAGAAGTCTGCCCCATCCTGTTTCCACATCCGTCAGTCATCGGGTAATTAAATGCCAGAATTATATTCTACAATTATAGCCACCACCACCCCTGCATTTGCGGGTTTAACTTTTGCGGATTTGATTATTCACAGGTTATTTGCTGCTGTCTCCACTGCTGCCCTATGCTATTTTTAATATGGACTGGAAGGTTCATGAGACTGAGAGAGACTGCAAACCTGCAGCAAGGCTTATACGTCCCTAATAAAAATGGCAGAGGCAGCAGCAAGCCCTGCCAGGCTCTCGCTTCTGCCTTGCGAAGGAACCCCACTGCCTCAAAGGCGTCCGTGGTGAGTTGAAACCATGGATTGTACTTGGGGCTCCTATGCCCCAACCCCAGCGTATGTGGAGGGCCAACTGATACAGATTTTTAAAAATTCCCCACAAGTGAGAAAAGGTGGAGGGCTTTTTTTTTTTTTTTTTTTAGTGGTGACACTCTCTATATGAAATACCTCTCCTAGTAGCTAGTAACTTGATTTCCATATCAGGAAACCCTGGTGGCACAGTGGTTGAACACTGCAGCCACGACATTGTGAGTTCAATCCTGCAAGGCTCCAGGGTTCACTCAGCCTTTAATCCTTTTGCGGGTTGGTAAAATGTGTACCCAGCTTGTTGGGGCAATTTGCTAACACATTGTAAAACCACTTAGAAAGTGTGTGCACTGTAAAGCGGTCTAGAAATGTAAGTGCTATTGCTAACAATATGTAAGCCACTCTGAGAGCCTTGGTGGCTGAAGAGTGGGGTATAAATACTCTAAATAAAAATAAAATTAAAAAAAAATCCCTGGGGTGGTGAAATCTCTCCTGAGTTTCAACCCAGACTTTAAAAGAACTCTCCAAAGTGCTGAACTCAATCCCCCAAATAGGTTTGGCACCTTGGATAACTCCTTCAGACTAAAACACAGAGTGGATTCATAGTCCCACTAATACAGAAACAACAGAGTGCTCCTGGCCCTTCCCCAAAGAGGCGCTAGCAGTATGCCTACTTTATGTTCTTTTTAGATAGAGGTGAATACCTTTTAATTCACCAAGACATTTTAAGAATTTTTTAGTGCTTTTAGATCTTAATCTGCTTCTAATTTGCTTCTGCTTTTACATTAGTTTATGTGCTGCACTCTTTTTAATCCTTGCTACTGTTTTTTTAATATGTTATTTGTATTCATCATTTCATGGCTCTTTTTTTCATATTTTTAATGTATTGGACGCTACCAAAGAACTATAGTTACTATGTGGCCTAGAAATGTAATGAATCAGTCCATTCATCAGTGAATATAAATGACTCAAAACGTATACAGAAATACACATTTCTGGATGTATGTTCTCCATATGTATATTCTCTCAGTGCTTATTGTAATAAATGTGCATTAGCTCAAAGTACACATTTATAATTTTTTTGTCCTAAAATATCAGTTTTCTGTATTTTTTGCATGCTTTTTGACCTGAGAGCTGTACAACATAATGCAGAACTATGCAATATCTGAAAAATAATTATACTGTACCACACAGTAAAATGTAGAGGAAAGAAATGTGTTTTGTATAACAGAGCAATGATTTTCTATTTCTTTTTTAAAAAGTTACTAAATGCACCAGTGTTACTAACTTTGGGATAACAAAAAGTAAAGATTTCCAGGTTGGTAGTACTGTTAGTCTCCTGCAGCAAAAACAACAAAATGTTGTGACACATTAAAGACTAAGTTCTATTCAGCATAAGCCTTCATGGATATTTCAGCCTATCACTGCTATCCATGAAAACAATTAGTGGACAGGAGAACTACTTTAGCTTGCCTTGGACCTGTAACTAAGTGCTGTTTAAAGTAACTTTCTGATCATTTTAGAAACCCATGATTTCTTGGAACACTACTGAGTTCAGGGCTCCCTTGATCTGGCCTCAGATAATAACAGGTAGTCTGAAAAGGGTTTGTGATGAAAAAAAAGAGACTCTTTTTCGAAGCTAGATAAAGGAAGCAACAGTGTGTGAAAATCTATTCTGACTTCTGTTATCATAGCATGCATGATAATCTAGCACCCAATCTCTGGTTTGGTATGAGCTACGGCAGAAACAACCACACTCCAAATACCAACCCAGATGGATTCATATGAACTTCAGCTGTGGCTCCAAGAAAGCTGCCACCTGAAGCCACATCTTCTGCAACTGCTGCCTTGGAGGCCAAGCTAACTGTAATCATGGGCACATTTGTTGCCTGTCTTCCTCCTTATCAAAAACCTCATCATCTCAATTGAAGTTTTCCCCCCACCTAGAAACTCAAAACAGAGAAAACTGGATTCCACTGTAGCAGGAAGGAAGTCAGTTCAAAGTGCCAAGGTGTTTTTTGTAAAAAAAAATCTTTCTGGAAATGCAGAAACAGCAACTCATCTCTGGCATCTCATTCATGCAATCAATTTGTTTGCCAAAGGGGCAGGACATATAAATCTCCTTGAAGGTGTTTTTTAGCAGCTGAAAGTGAGTTATTGTTTGGACCAAACTCCTACATATGGTTAACCAAACATTCCACATGACACTGAGAGTTCCTCTTCCTATCAATGGATAACCAGAAGTTCAGTTAGGGGAGCTGAAGTCCTAGGGATGTGGCCACAGCAGTTAAAACTGAATCATACTACTCTAATTTGAAGTCTTGTATTCTCCCATATGAACCTGCCCATGTTTTGAGGCCTTCTCCATGTCCCACCACTCTCACAGCTACACCTCATGGGAACCCAGGAGACGGCCACCTTTGTGGCTGCTCCCAGGCTCTGAAACTCCCTTCATTACTATATTTCCACATTCAGTTGAATAACTTTATTCCAGCAGGTATTTGTGAATGGGTGTTTTTTTGGGGGGGGGGCAAACAGGCCTTGTATAAAGTGTTGGATTTTTATTTCTTGCTTTTAAAGTTTTTTGTTTTAATCTGAAAATCCCAAGGAGAATCTACAGTTTTTGTTTTAGCTGGTTTTCATTTTAACTTTGTTGATCATTTAATTACTTTTTAACTTTTGCATGATGTGAAATTTTAACTATGTTTCTTTTCGCTATTATAAGGCCCCTTAAATCCTGAACTAGGAAATAAGTGGGATATAATAAGAAGAAGAAGAGGAAGAAGAAGAGGAGGAGGAGAAGGAGGAGGAGGAAGAGGAGGAGGAGGAGATAATGGTGATGAAACGTGAAATGGCTCCTACTCTTGGTGCAGGAAAAGGTGGGAACGGTTACAGTACAATCCTTTATATTTCTGTGAAGAAGTACATTTCATTCAGTGGAATTTACTTCCAAATAACAGTGTATAGCATTGCAATCCTATCTCTTTTCTATGGTGTTTGTACAAAACAAACAAACATGGAATAAGGCAGGGGGGCAACTAGTTCAGTTTTTGTACAAAATTCTGAAAAATTCTGTAAGTCAGGAACAGATTCTGTAGTCCATTCTGGCCAAACCTACTTTGTTGGAATGACTTACCAAATTCTGTATCAAAGTTCATGGATGGTCCTTCACTCTACCAAGGCCCACTCTCCTTGCCCAGATTCCTCTAAGCCCAAATAAGCGCTGCTGATTCAATCAGCATATACATGGATGCATTTTTTTTTAAAAAAAAAAGAACTCTCAAAATGACAAATCTTATGGTGTTCAGTGTGGGAGGAGAGTCTGTAAAATTAATTTGGTAACTCTAGCTCAAAGATGGGCTTGCACTCAAGGTTGCTGGGCCAATTTTGGCACCACTAGATCTTTGACTAGTTTCAGTATTCCTTCTGGCAGTGACTAGAAGTCACTTGTGTGCACTTTCAAACTATTTGTTTCAGTGTTTTAGGCCATGTCAGGCTGGGGACAACCTGAGACTGTCTCTAAGGGCAAAGGGGTGTCTAGGTGAGAGGATATAGCGCTGATTGCTGTACATTAATGCAAATTCACAGCAGCGTTCATTTGTCTCCATGGTCCTTTGGCAAAATTGCTGGTATGCAAAGCTATCCATGTTTGAAGTTCACACGCAGCCATTCCTGTGAATCATCATGATGGCTAAGAGTGAATTACTCATGTTATTATTCTCCATAAGCCTGCACCTCTTCACAGTATGTTTTTTTAAAGTTCAAATCTAAGGGGCTCAAGTGCGACCTTCTGCTTAAAAAAGCTGTTTGGTTGCCTCAGTGCAGCGAAAAAGTGCACGATCGATACTGCAAAACTCCAAAATGGTGCATCCGCACACTTCATTTGTGGCAAGCCCACCCCCATGCATGTCTGACCAATCAGCTTTCCATTTCCACCCTGTGCACAAACACGAATTGGTTGTCCAAACAAGCGGTAATGTGCTTTTCTGTGTGTGTGTATGTGTGTGTGTGTATATATATATATATATATATATATATATATCAGGAAAAGCTGCAAAGGCTTTTTCCATGTAGTTTTTGACCCCCCTCCTTCTGAATACAGTGATTCTCCACGGGGTTTCATTAGGACAAAAGGTATTCTCCTTGAATTCTATGAGGAGATTTTTCACCATCTAGACAACCCCAAAGGCTGAGGTGATTTCAGTTAAATATGGATGTTTTTTGCCAAAAATTTCCCTTATAGTGGCAGGGTCATTGTGTTTATCAAAAGATGCTCACCTTGACTGTGGGTCACATGCTTCTCATTTCTGCTCTAGATTATTCATGAGCAGATGTGGTTCAGTGAATAATGGGGCCCTTCCATACTATGCAATTACAGCACAAGGATTTCAATTTAACTGCCACAACAATATCCTATGCATCCTATGGAATCCTGGGGTTTGTAGTTTGGGGAGGCATTAGAGCTCTCTGGATAAGCATTCTAAGTACCCCTCCCTGAACTACAAAAAACCCATGATTCAATACAATGGAGATTATCAGATGGGTCAATTATTCTGGGGCAGGAACGGAACAGTGGCTAGAAAGGGGCTCCCTTTTGGATGACATCGAGCCCCTCTGTGCTGCTCACGTCCTGCCCCTGTCCTGCTCCGGGGGTTTTCTAATGAAACATTGTGAATAGAACACCTCTTCCATTTTCTTCCATGCCTGTCATGGAATCAAGGATGTGGGAGAAGGAGCCCCGTCTCTGTTCTGAGATGACAGGCATGGGGGAGGAGCTCCATGCCAATCACTTCCTGTCATGATCAGGACATCAAGGTAAGTTGCATCTCCACCTCTCCAAGTTGCTTGTTTTATTTTTAATTTATTTTTGCCTTTTATTTCTTTCTTTGACAGCTGGGGGGGTTATTTTTGAATTTCCCTCCTGCTCATTCTTTCGCGAGAATGAGCAGGATTTCAGCTGGCTGGTCATAAAGGTCATACAATGGTTGCATTTACAGCCGGCTGGCAAAGGAGGAAGGGAGACCGTTCCTGCAGTGAATGGAGGTAAGTGTGCGAACATTTATATCCATTCCATTGCAGGAACAGGATAGGAGGTGGCGGGGCATTAACGTGGCATTTTGGCCCCATCTGATAATGTCCAGTGTTGTCATGGCAGGTAAAGTGGAATCACACTGCCATAACTGTAGTTTGAAAGGGCCCCAGTCACTTTATATTAGTTGGAAACAGGCAGTCTTACTTTCAGAGAAACACAATGTTCTAGGGAAAAGAGTAACTTGACAATTTCCTATATTCACTGTTGATGGGCTTCTGGAGGTCAATGAAAGATCTCTTGAATGCTGAACCAAGAAATAAAAGTCACTTTACCATAATACCAGCCATTGTATACATGGCTATGTTGAGATTTGAGTGCTGGCATTTTTCAGCTCTTTAGACACTTTATAGCACATCTCACCACTGTTTACTTATAACTGAAACTCAGTTTATGTTTTGCTCTGTACCTTTCTTTTTAAATTTTCAGTTCACATTTGTCCTGCTATATTGAAGCTCTACTTGTTCTTGTATAGAGATGTAAAGAATATTCATAACTTTCTTCTCAATGCATTGAGATAATGTACAACTGCAGTGATGTTTTTCACATTTTTTGAATTTTGGGGAGAAATTGCCCAGAAATCATTTTTGTGTAAAACCCAATGTTCTTTCACAGAAAGCAGGGTAGTTTGTGCAAAACACAATAATATCTGTGGAAAAGTGTATTTTTTTGTGAAAAGATCCAGTGATCCATGTAAACTTTTTTTTTTTTGCAAAAAAAGAGTCCCAAAGTGTGAAAATCATTGGAAAATACACACATTTATTCCACCAGGGACTATCCAGTAGCATTTTCCACAAGGGCTCCCACTGTATGATGGAAATGGTAGGCATATACTCCCTTGGGCCACTGAGGCCTTGTCTACATGGGCTAAATACCCTGGCTTGTCCCGTCTCAGAGCTCTGCAGTCCATATGACACAGGGCATTTGACCCGTTCTGCCCCCCGGCAGTCCTCACCACCCCCAGGGAAGATAAGGGGCTAAGATGGGGGCAAGCTGGGGTAGATCCCAATAAACTGGTATAAGAAAATATGCAGCTTACTCCATTACTAGCGCTCAAAATGCATCAGGCCCAATGTGTCTGCAGGAGTCCATCTGACATGCCAGCCCTTACTACCGCCACCATCTCCTTGGATCTTCTAGAAGGCTGACAGAGTCCTGCAGCATGTAACCAAATCTGGTCAATGCAGGTGGCCTTCATTTGCATTTTGTGGGGCCCCTTCCTGGCTTCTGAGACTGCAGAGAAAATGGTGGCGGCAATAGCTCCAGGGGCATGCCAGCATTCCTGTGTGGACCCCAGCATGTTTTGTTGAGGTAACAGGGAAAGGACAGACCAGCTCCACAGCCAGGATATGCCAGGGCTGGTGTAGATAAACCCTGAGTGGCTGTGGGAGTGATGGCCATTTACTGATCCAGTGGAGGCTGTGGAACTCCCCTCTCCTCCTCTGGCCCAGGATTGCAGCTGGGAACCAATAGCAGCCATTGTTCTCCTGGCCCCCTGACACACTCACTGGTGTTTGAGGAAGAAAACTGTTTGTTGCTGACTACAAAAGTGCAGCCAGGTGCTGCTTGGATTCCCCACACCCTCCTCTGGCTACTAAATGGCTAAGGGAATGCATGCTGGCTTGCATGCTCAGGAAGCAATAGCTGGGCAGAACTGTAGAAGGGGAGCAGTATGTTCTGCCCCACAAGATGTTGGAATTTGGCCATAAAGTTTGTGTAACTCTAATCTGCCTCTTGCATTGAGTGAGCACATAGAGGTTTGTGAAGAAGCAGACAGCAGAAATAAAGAAAACCATGTCAGTCTCCATATTGGCAGAAACAGAGATTAATTCAAGCAAACATGTGCACAACCTACATTTTATTCACCCTGTTCACAAAGGATGATGAGTGATGCCATTTAGTGCTTGTAGACGTACAGGCTGAAGCACTGTACAAGAGATTATTAGAAACATAATTATTACCATTATTGCCATGTAACCCTAGTGGAATCAGTTAGATTTATTTTGATAGGCCTTGAAAGGTTGTACCCGTATTTAGTAATTCTGTAAGGAGTGTTTGATGCTTATAAAGTGCTGTATAAATCAGAAATTAATAATAACATTAGAATGGCATTTTTTTGGTTTGTTTTCCATCTAGCATCCTTTATTTTCATGACATCCTTATGGTAATAATAACTGTTAATGTAGTCACTACATTGTAGTGAGCAGAAAAAGAATGAGTTATAATTTCTGTAGAAATGCACTGAAGGATGGTGACACACCAAGAGAAGCAAATGTGACATGACATCTGAGAAGTGTGGAGAAAGCATTGCCTTCTTACATACTAGCAATCTATAGTATCCATTGGTCCAACTGATTCATTGCCTTGCTCTCAGAAACCTCCCTCTAAAACAGGGCCAGCCCAAGACATTTTGCCAGAAGTGAATGATACGTGATGGTATTGCCTTGTTTTATGTACACTCTAATATTGGTGACGAGACAGTGTCTTCTCTCTTCCCTAAAGTTAGCAGGCCAGATTAAGGGGTGCAGTGTAAGCCTGCCTGGCACACACATCTCCATCTTCCAGCATTTTCCACTGTTGGCTATTGGAGGTGACTGCCTCACTCTTTACAGCTGGTCCTACCTCAACACATTTTCCATATGTTCTGCATAACACCACCATTTGTGTATTGCAAAAGCTGACAAGATCACTGGTCTACCTGCTTTCTTAACACACAAATTGACTTGAGATGGATTCAGTGCACTGTGTATAAAGTAATTTGAACCTACACTGATCTGTGTAATGTCAGCATATCTTTCTGCATTGTCAGCATATCTTCTGTGGAATGCTTAAGAACCACTAGGGGTTAGATCCAGGGTTTGCTCCCATTAGTGGGATGCTTTGGCTGGTGGTAAGAAAGGCTAATGATTCTTTGAAATTCCCCTCTCACTTGAGTCCCTAGGCTTATGTGTCCCATGTGACCTTTAGAGTAGATTTTGTGAGGGTGGGTGTGGGTGGTATCACGGGGGACAGGAGGCACTCTCCAAGGACACCTGGTATAATGAACATACCTCAGAGGTGACTTTGAAGGAAAGACTCCTAGTCTCGGGGGACCGCATTTATGTGTCAGCTGAATTAAGGGGTCAGATACTTGTTCAATGTCATGATGTTAAGACTGCGGGACACGTTGAATAAGTGAAGACCTTGCATCTGCTTAGGAGACAGTTTTGGTGGCCCATGCTAAGGCAGGATGTAGAGGACTATGTAAAGGCCTGCCCAGTCTGTGCCATGTCTAAGAGCAGGGAGGCAAACCTCTGGGACTGTTGCAGCCATTACCCACCCCCTCTCAACCCTTGGAAGTGATTAGCATGGATTTCATTGTGGACTTGCCGGAGAGCAATCAAGAAAAAAACACGGTGATATGGGTGGTGACAGATATGTTTTCCAAGTAAGCCCTCTTCATTGCTTGTCTCTGGCTTTTCTTCACAAACGAAGATTCAGGAAGGACTCCTCCCACGCTTTCTGCAAGCACGCTGATGACTAAAAAGGCCAATAAATCCATTGTAAATCGTGCCCAGCAGTTGGCCAAGCTCTTTGTAAAGCATATCTTTCAAATTCATGGTATCCACACCAAGATTGTTTCAGACAGGAGGGTGCAGTTCACCTCTCAGTTTTGGCAGGCTTTTTCATGGCTGTTGGGGGTGGAGCTAGGTTAAGCTCCACCCATCACCTTCAAAGTGATGGGAAAATGGAAAGAATGAACCAGGTGCTGGAGCAGTACCTCAGGTGTTATATTAATTTCCAACAAAATGACTGGGTGGACTTGTTGCCATTTGCTGAAGTGGCTTATGACAATGCAGTGCATCAAAGCACTGGCCAGTCACCTTTTAAGGTAGTGTATGGGAGGGAACTGAGTCCCATGCCAACCTGGGAGATGACTGCCTCTGATCCAGTCCCTTTAGTTGAGTGGAGCAACAGGGTCAAAGAGGTCTGGCCACAAATTGTGTCCACTCTGGATTTTGCAAAAGCTGCCTATAAAAAACAACCTGACAAGAAGAGGGCTCCGTGGCCTAGTTATGTTTTAGGTGATTTGGTGTATTTATCTACAAAGTTTTTGAAGTACTACCAACCTTCAAAAAAAGCTTGGACCTAAATATGTGGGACCTTTCAAAGTGACACAAATAATCAATCCGGTGCCAGTGGAATTAGACTTCCCTAAGACATATTGTAGTGTTCACCCTGTTTTCCATTGCAGTCTACTGAAACTGGTTCATCATTCCTCTACATGGAACTGAGATGGGGAAGCACCCGCTCCACTGATGATAGACGACGAGAAGCACTTTGAGGTCAAACAAATCCTTGATCCTCTTCTGCATTGAGGCCACCTGCAATATGAAGTCGAAGGCTTTCACGGCTGGTATCCATAGATTTTCCTTGGTTTTTTTCCTGAGCGATGAGGCCATGTTCTGGAATATTTTCTTTTTGACGTTTTGCCTGCATCTGTGGCTGTCATCTCTGAGGATGCCAGCCACAGATGCAGGTGAAACGTCAGAAAGAAAATATTCCAGAACATGGCCTCACCACCCAGAAAAAAAACAAGGAAAATCTATCACCTGCAATACTTTGTGCAGTGGCACCACCTTCCTCTGCGACATGCAGAGTGGGTGGACTGGGAACACATGAGGGCCATACACTATGGACTTTATCAGACCAGGTAAATATGGCATCATAATGAGGTATGCTCATTATATTATGGACTTTATCAGTCCAGGCAAATATGACATACTAGACATCATTGTACTTTCATGATCATATCTTGTCCAAAAGCTGTTCTATTTATTGATTGGCCAAGCTGTCAATTGATCTCCCTTGGTGATTTTGTGACAGCATTGCCAGCGTTTGAAACTTCACGCCATTGTACTCAGTGAATACAGCGTCAATTGGCAGAAGACTTCCAGGTGAGATTGCAACAGCCAGGTCGGAGATGCTCTTTTTATGACACCCCCTGCTGTACTTGGGACTTTTAAAGTGTGTTTCTATGCTTGTGTTGATGTTTTATGTCTTTATTTTGCTTAACTTTTTGAATTTGCCACACTTGCATCTTCTCGTGAGAATTGGCAAGATCTCCATTTGTGCTCCGTTTATGACAGGGATCCCTCATTGCCACTGCTCAAGGTAGGTCTGGAAGGGGGGGGGGTACTTTTGCCAGCATAAAAACACCACAAAATATGCCCACAAAAGAACATTAATGCGGGGAGGTGGTGGTCTGATAAAATCCTATGGCTAACATCCTGTTAGTGGCATATGCATGTATAACTGAATGTTACACCTGCGTATGTACTTTTTAAATCAAGGTAGTTGGAGGAATTCAGCCCCTCCATCTGCTACACACAGAGCAGTTGCCTACCTCATTCTCCCACTAGGCACCATTGTCAATGTCCATTAAGTGGCCAGAAAAGGATGGGAGGAGCCTAAGGAGCAATCAGGCAGCCACCCACAGGAAGAAAGGGGAAGCTTTCAGGACCTCCAGAGGACATTCTAGAGGTCCAGGGAGATGACATCATCTTCCTGCAGCTGGCTGCAGGAACATTGCTGCCTGGCTGTCTGTTTTCCCCTTATCTTCCCCAGCCCCTGAACGGCTATGGAGAAGGACACCCAGCCTGCAGACGGGTAGGTTGAGCATGTAGGGAGCAGGGATGAGACTTAACTATGCCTGGCAGAACTTTATGATATGCCAGTTTGATGCAGGATCTCAGCCTATGTTTTGCAGTGTCAGAAGTGTCAAAATGTATTTCAAAATATTGTGTCAAAATAGTGTCAAAACATATTTCATCAAAGCCAGGATGAAAACATGGAGAGTCTTGCTATATCAGACCAACAGTACATCTACTTCACCATTCTGTTTCTAACAGTAGCCAGGCAGATGCCTCTTGGAGGTATAGAAACAGGGCATGAAAGATGATATTTCTCACTTGTTGATTATTAGCATCTGGAATTCAGAAGCATACTCTGAACAGGATGTTTCCATCACAAGCAGCTTTACATTTCATGAATGTGGCTGATCTGAAATCAACAAGAATCAACTGTATCCATCTTCACAGAGATTTCTTTTAGAGGATGTTTCAAGTTACCTCATAGTGGAGCTCTGGAGCATGTACATCTACGAATAGCTTGGTATAAATGCAAAATAAATGTGTTTGGTCATCAGAACAGATCTCTGAGCCTATTAAAAAGTAGGTCACATGAGTCTACTGTTTCAGCAGTCCTCTAAACTCTATAAAAGAAAAGGTAATGGCATCTAGACCTTATCTTACTCTGTTCCGCATGCATCTGCACATAATGTGGGAATTATGCAACAAGGGGCCTGTCTGAATGGTGAAAATACCCCTTATGGAATTTGTTGGGAATCCTACCTGTCTAAACAGGATCCAGCACCAATCCACACTATTCAGAAGGAGGGGGGTCCCAAAACGGCAAAAACAATGTGGTAAAAGCTTTTGCAGATTTTAACGTAATTTTTCAAAAGCTGTGAGGGGGGTGCACATACCTGCTCATTTTGGCTATAGAACAACAAAAAATTTTAAGGGAAGCACAAAGCTGATTGGCCAGGTGCCTGCTGCCACCATGTTGGATATTTGCCTTAGCGATTGCTCGCTAAGGCGATAAAACAGGATGAATATTTTCTGTTTTGCTGTTCTATAAAATTGGAAAATTGCTTTATCACATCAGCACACCTTGGGATGACTTTTTCTTCTTTTTTTAAAAAAATAGCGGCAGTGTAGAACTAATGCAAGTAAATCACTCATGGCCACCATCAGGAATGTGATACTTATGGGGGCTTCCAAGGCCAGAAAAACAGTTTAGTCATGTTGCTGCTGCTGTGAGATGCCAAAACTATGAGGGAGTTTGGATTTCCCCCCTCATGTAGATGGGCCCAAGGACAATGGTGGGGGGGCAACATGGAATACACTGTCTCTATGACCTACATGACAATTTTGGAAATCCCTCCACCCCAAAGCTAGCACTTAGTTCCACCAGATGGAAATGACTACCATGGGATCATTTTTATTAATATTAATATCAACAAACTCAGAAAAAATAGTATAAAGTAGGTTTTTTTTTAAAAAAAGTTAATGATTAAACTCAAATATATATGTTCAAACTGAAATATATATGTTCAGTTTGCTAGAAGTCTTCTCACAGCTTGGAAAAATTACTCTTTTAAAAACACTTGGCCATTCTGTCTGTGTGATTTTGGGAGCACTAGTCCAAAAAAGCAACTTTTCCAAACTCAGAGCCTCTAGTAAGGACCATTTTGAAAAGCTCTTTGGAAGTCTAGGTGTATGATGTCTATTAGATCTCTCCTATCTGCATCCTTGTTGACACTCAAAGAATTCTTTTAAAAATGATGAGGTAGGGCTTCTTTTTGTAGAAGCTAAGCGATCTGTTCTCAGCAAGGCTTGTCCTTGTATTGATAGAACATTTCTATGAAGAAGTACATTTCATTCAGTGGGATTTACTCTCACAATTCTAGCTTTAATATTGCATTCTACCAGTTTAACTGGGAGAGAATCTGGGACGATGAATCTGTAAATTCCCAGAACCCTCCTTGATTCCTTTTAAAATATTGGTGTTACAACAGTTACTTTCTTATCCCTCTGGAGACCTATTGCAATCGAGACCTTAATATAATGTCCTTCACTATGCCTGAAAAGGAAGGCATTGCAGCACGGAATAAGAGTTTATAGTAGTAAAATCTCCTTTGAATGTCAAAGGTGTGTTTCATGAATATGGATGACAATTCGGTATGAATATGGAAAAGACTGGGAAGGATGATGGGTTGGGGGGGATCTAACATTAACTGCTCTTAACCTTTCCATCACTTTGACCTTACCACAATATGATCCATGGGGCAGTTAGCTATGACTGCCTTTTTTCTACAAAGCTGTTAGTAATTTCTAGCCACAGATGTTTGCCCTGGAGCCTTGTTTACTACACTATTGGAAGACTCTTATAATTGTAGTTGAAATTCTAAGCTGACATGTACGTCACAGTACCATGGCATAGCACTGTGTTTAATTTCTCTTTTGTTAATCACATTTAATGTTCTGAAGAATTATGCTCAAAGGAGGAACCCACTCATGTCTTTTTCCTTACCATTATCAGCTACGTGCTCCACCCATACCTGCTAGAACCATTAATTTAATTTCTTTTTAAAATATAGAGCTGTGTATGGATTGGCATGTTCCACGTGTTGAGTGGGTAAACATCTCATTTGGAACATTGTCTCTAAAGACAGCATAATTTTGAGGCACTTCCATATTAACTAGAAAAACATCTATAATAATACATATATGTAACTTCCACATTAACGAGAACAAAATTTGTAGGAAAAGGATAAGTAGCAGTGCATAATACATTTGATACCTGTAGAAAATATAGCCTTGGACACTTCACAACTCTTGATTATTTCCTAGTGATGAACTTTCCTAGTGTTGTGCTTATTTTATTGATTTTATTTTTAATTTTTATCCCACCTATTCCCCAGTCCTGGGGCACAGGGTGGTTTGCAAAAGCTAAAACAGATGCCAAAGGCAGCCAGTGGCATTATTGCAATAAGGTGGTTATATGCTCCCTGTTGCCAGCATCAGTTAGCAATCTGGCTGCAGCTCTTTGGACCAAGTTTTTGAACACTTTTCAAAGACAGCCTCATGTACAGCATGTTACACTAATCCCAACAGGATGTAACTAAACAGCATGGTCAGCATGCACCAGGCATTTATAGGAACAGGGGCAGTAGGCACACCAGCTTTAACTGTGCAAATGCACTTTTGGCCACCTCTGAGCTTCCAGGCTCAGTGTTGAATATAAGAGTATGCTCAAGCTGCATACCCGTGTCTTCAAGCGGAGTGTAACCGCACCTGGAGTCTTTATTCCCTGATTGGCCCTTTGATTGACCAGAAGCACCTCTGTCTTGTCTGGATTAAGCTTTGATTTGTTCAACCTTATCCAGTCCATTACTGATGACAGGCACTGGTTTTGAACTGAAATATATATATATATATATATATATATATATATTGAGGTGGAAAGGAGTAGTAGAGCTGGGTGTCACCTGTATACTGATGGCATCAGAACCCAAACCCCTCTCCCAATGGTTTCATGTGTATGCCAAATAATATTGGGGGTAGAACTGAGCCTTGAGGGACCCCTCAGGTGAATAGCCATGGATAGAACAGAAATGCCCCCCACTTTCTCGATTTACTCATCTGGGAAGGAACAGAACCACTGGAAAACTACCTCCAAGTTCCATCCTAGCAAGACAGGCCAGAAGGATACATCATTGATGGTTTCAAAAATCACAGATAGGTTCAGAAGAACCAACAGGAACATATTTCCCTTGTCTCTTTCCCAGAGTAGATCATCCACCAATGCAAGCAAAACAGCCTCTGTTCCAGGCCTGAAACCAAACTGAAATTAATCTAGATACTCTGTCTCATTGAGGAACCCTGGAGCTGGGAGGCTCCCACATATCATATAAAATGTCTCTGTGTAAAATGAGGCCCCTTAGAAAAATGCTGTTTATGAAACTTAAACAGCAGAAATTGACACCAGAGCTTCCACTTACAAAGCCATGAAAAAAAAAAACCTGAACAATTTTTGAAGGGGGGAAGAGAGAGACGAGAGAAACAGCATTCAAAATAGCACATTAAAAAAAAAAATCTGAGCAGGGGCATTTGCAGCACTAAAGCAGAATGTTAATTGAAATCCAACTGTGCCAACAGGAACATTGGAAAAAGACCAGTCAGGATTAGACTAATTAAGATGTCTTTAAAAGAAAAGGCGGAGGGAATCTATCCTGAACAGGTTGGACTGTTTTAAGGAAAAACTTACCAAATAACTCTGATAACGTGGAGGACATTTTAACAATTTGTACAAGCCATAACAGGGTAATTCAAGGAACATGGAGATAAAGAAAACATGTGGATATATATATATATATATATATATAGAGAGAGAGAGAGAGAGAGAGAGAGAGAGAATGTGTGTGTGTGTGTGTGTGAGTGAGAGAGAGAGAGAGAGAGAGAGAGAGAGAGAGAGAGAGAGAGGACTCTTAAATCTGTTTGCATGAAGTAGTGCCAAAGGCAATGTAAGCCAAGCTGAATTAACTATTATGCTCTGTACACTATAGAGTAGGATCTCAGCCAAACTACTACAGTCTGATTAGTTACTTTTGAAGGTGGGGGTACGATAAATTTCTTCTCCAGTCACAATTTGAGTTAGGATCGTAGCTTCTGGGTGGCATGGAAGCAGTTTTGGAGTGGAGCCAGGATGCATGGTTTCAGAGAAGCTACATGCAGGGTGGGGTGGTCAAAGAAACACTAGGGAAAGGGTCTTCTCAGTTTTCCCCCAACAGCTTCCATAGTGGGAAGTTTTCTCCTAGATTTTAAAGGAAGTGTTTAAGGCACTGCAGCCTTTAAAGGAACACTTTGGATAGCTCTTTTAAAAAGCCTGGAATAAAACCCAAAGTGGATTCATTCTATTCCTGGCATGGTAACATGGCCTATTACCCCTTGACCATCTGAGCATCTCTTTATGCAAGTACTTAGTTCAGTGATTATTGGCCTATGTTCTGGCATAAGCTTACTTTATGGAAGTTATGGGGTTTATTCTTTCAGTGGAATATTTTTTAAGCTTCACGTTAGAATCTCAACTGTATATACCAAGTCTAATGTTGCGGAGAAAAAGCACAACCACTCTGAAGAGTGCTGTTTTTGCTGTCACATTTGAAAAGCATAGTATCTATTACATTGTTCTATGGCTAGGTCTCCAGGAAGCTGAAAGGCCAAGGAGGCAGATCATCATCCAAAGAACGAGAAAAGTCAACAGGTTTTTGTTATCACATTCAATTATTTTATGTATAGTGAGGTTTGCTGCTCAGCAGATGATGTGGTGGGGGGAGAGGGGTGATCATGTAATGCTCTTTCCAATTCCAGGTCTCTCTGGAGGAATGACTGGGAGTGGGGGACACCAAGTCTGCTGCCCTTTCAGGTGCCCTTTTGAGAATCCTAGAACCATAGGATCTTAGAGTTGGAAGGGATCACAAGGTCCAGCCCCCTGTCATTCAGGGATACACAGCTGCAGGACTCCTGAAAAATGCCCATCTGACCTCTGTTGAAAGACCTCCAAAGATGGAGACCCCACCACCCTCCAAGGCAATCTGTTCCACTGTCTAACAGCTCTTACAGTCAAAAAAAGTTCTTCCTAATGTTTTGGTGGAACCTCTTTTCTTGAATCCATTGGTTTGGGCTCTAGTCTCTGGCACAGCAGAAAACAAGCTTGGCCCATCTTCAACATGTCATCCTGAGACAGAGCACCTGATCCCAGATAGAAAAATTATAAGTTTCCTTTTCTTATGACCCACCTTTTCTTTATTCACCTACTCCAGTAATCTGACTGAGCTCTTCAGGGACTCAGAAAGGAATCCTTTCCAGCTGTATCTGGAGAGACCAGAATTGAATATGGAACCCTGAGGGAAAATATGCCACTATGCTACTGTCAGTCTCAGAGGTCATCTGCTAAATTTAATATCTAACCTGCTTCAGTTACTCAGGTCTTCCTGGTCCAAACCAACATTCTGTTAGATTGTGATTGATGAATTAATTGAGAGATTGATAATTAAGCCAGTACACTAGAGATATGTTTCAGACCCATAAAGGAGAACATGGATCACCTATCGCCACCACTTACAACTCCTCGAATGCTTTCATCAGCGCTGTATATGCACAATCCTAAATATATACTGGACTGACTATGTGACGAATGTTGCTGTCCTTGAGCAAGCAGGGATCACCTGCATTGAGGCCATGATATTGAGAACACAGCTGTACTGGGCAGGACACGTTTCTAGGATGGAGGACCACCACCTCCCCAAAATAGTACTCTACGGTGAACTCGCCACAGGTCAGCGTAAGAGGGGCGTTCCCAAAAAGCGATACAAGGACTCCCTGAAACAACATCTCAGGCTCAGCCAAATTGATCACCAACAGTGATCTGCCCTGGCCTCACATCAGGAGGCATGGAGACACACTATCCACAATGCTGCAGCCTTATTTGAGAACTCACGCCGAACAAGTCTTGAAGAGAAACGACAATGCAGAAAGAATCACAACCCAGAAACATGACCCAAGGAGACTTTCTGCTGTGCTTTCTGCAACCGGACTTGTTTATCTCGGATTGGCCTTTTTAGTCATCAGCGCACTTGCAGAAAGCATGGGATGAGTCCTTCTTGAATCTTTCTTTGTGAAGAAAAGCCAGAGAGATTAGAGTTGTATGACTCTACCAGTGAAGTTAATCTTAGAAGATACAAGGTATGCTGGATCAGACTAAAGGCCTGGCTATTCCAGTATTCTTTTCCCACAGTGGCTAAATAGTTCCCTCTGGGAAGGACAAAATCAGACCTGAATGCCCCTGTCACTGGTATTTACTGCTGCCATGGAAATCCTGCCATCTGGGTGTTGCATGATGATGCTAGAGACTTTTTAATAACCTCTCAGGCAGCTCCCAGACCCCCCTGCAGCCTGCCTAATAAACATCTGCAAACACCCCTCTTCTAGAGCACTCCAAAATCAGGTGTCACCAGCTGAGGAAAACTGTGTCCTGTCTTCACATATTGTACTGCTCACAACAGTACGAGAAAGACAGAAAGCCCCCCTCACTTGATCTTTACTGCACAGACTGGCCTCATTTTGGTGTGATGTTAAGGCGTGGCTATTTCCCCAGGCTTTGAAGTATTATTGACTACAGGTCAATTTTGATTTCTGTTCTTGGACTGAGTGTGTGAATTTATAGTGATAAATGTTACAAACTGATTTCCCATCCTTTTAAGGTTGACTTTAAGGACGGATTAAAGAAACAATATTACCCCTTGACCATAAAGTGGTATACAAGGTGTTCTTGTTTAAAAAGTGTAAACCTATTTTTATCATTATTTAAAAATGGATTGTAGCCTGACTTGGTATAGGATCCATCCAATTGAGACATCCATTGGTATAGGATGTCTCAGAATATTTATATGAATGGTTGAATCAATCAGTAAAAAAAATCCACTTTAAAGCAACCTGTGTTGTCACCTATTATGATATTTGGAGGAAACCTATTCCATAGTTTAAATATGAGTGGTGTGATTTTGACCACCCTCAGTATCTGACAGTTTCCCTTGGATGACCCTCAGTTCTAATATTATAAGACAGAAAGAGAGGGAGGGGGAGAGAGAAGTGAAGTAGAAGGGTGAACTGTTGAAGTCCAATATCCTCAGATCCCATCTGATCTTGAAAGCTAAGCAGGGTCAGCCCTGTTTAGTACTTGGATGGGAGACTGCTAGTAAATATCAGCTGCTGTAAGCTATATTTCAAAGGAAGGAATTAGCAAAACCACTTCTGAATATTCCTTGCCTAAGGGCTCCTCAACACAAGCAAGTTCCCCATCTTGTCTCTGTCTTGGAGGCCTTCAGTCCTGATGACGCTTGACTTTTGCCCTGTTTTGTACCCAGGCAGTCCTCATGACCTGCAGGGCAAAAATGGGGGTAAGATGGGGGGAAGACAGGGTAGAGCCCAATAAAACATTTTAAGAAAATACTCAGAAAAAAAATGCTGCTGGTGGGGAAAAAATGGATTGGCCCCACATGGCCGCAGGAGCCCATTCTGGCATGCCAGTCAGTCACTTTGGCTGCCTTCTGCCATTGCTCTTCCTCAAAAGGAAGCAGACCCACAGCATGTGACCAAGGCTTGTCACATGCATAGGGCTTTGGTGACATGTTGCAGGCTGGCTTCCTGGCTTCAGAGAAAAAGGTGGAGGTGGTTGTGGTACCTGAGACATGCCAGTGTTCCCATCTGGACTTCCTCCCATTTCATGGAGATAATGAATGGGCCAGATCCACAAGGCAGGCTGGTGCATCCTGGTCCGTGTAGACGAGCCCTTTGAAAACCCTATGAAACTCTTGGTTTGCCATCAGTCGGCAGGCAGTTTGAAGGCACATACACACACACCATCATTTTCATACCTTTCCCTCCGAAGCAAACAATACCTTCTGATTGTCCCAATTTGGCCGGGACAGTGTGAATAATCCTCTGCCACCCCACTTTTTCAACTGCTTTAAAAACGCTCCAGTTTGTCTCTTCTTCTCCTGCTTTCCTCCTTTGTTCTCAGCTTTAATTGCTGCAAACTGAGTTCAAAATGCAAAAATACATTGCATTCGATTAACTTAGCAGGGGGAAGAGGAGGGGAGATGAGAGAAGGGACAGAATGCTTCCTTCCCACTAGGCTCAGGCAAAAGCAAAGTGCTGCAGCCTCTCCTAGCTTGTCTGTTCTTCCTCATGTCTTCTTGACCTCACACTGATCTTGCTTGGCCATACCTGTCCCAGTTTTGATCTGTGAAATGTAAGGAGGTATGCAAACATTCCTGATAACAGTGGTTGGAAGAAATGAAAGATTTACACAATATTAAATTTATAAGGATTATACTACGAATGGACAACTGCAGTGGGTCTTTAAAAGGGTACAGTTTTCTACCTAGAGAGCTAAAAAGCACCTCTCCCCCCGAAAAAAAATCCATGGAAAAAAACTAGATAAGACTCGGCATTAACTTGGTTATGAAAAATTGGTATGTTTAAATATTGGACAGTTTAGGGAGGGTAAAAAAGGGTTTCGGTGGTTTGGGGAGTCTGGAAGAGTCAAAAACCCTCAAAACAGCTGTGTGTGTGTTTGGTAGGGAGGCATTGGAGCTCCAGTGCCAGTCCTGATTTTCATGTTTTTCTGACACAAAGGGCTTTTGGTAAATAAAATTGAATTTACTAGACACTGTATGATTCCTAAAGAAAACATCTCATGCAACAATTTATTTGCTTTCTGCCAAGTTTGAATAATTATTTGTGATCTGTTGCAGGTGAAAGGTGAGTTTATCATTAAGCTAATAAGCTGAAGAGATAATTCATAAACCACAAAGTATATCTCTCGTTCCCCTTAAAATATTTTGACAGATTTAAAACTGGTTAACACTTAACCTCATTTCATAATTATAGAAAGTGCCGATATGTGTTCTGAAGACGCCCAAATAAATATTGTGTTTAAGTGTGTGTGTGTGTGAGTGTGTGTGTGTGTGCATGTGTGTGATTAGAAGGCTTGTTACATGTCTCAATGATTTAATTTTTTCCCCCCTCCACAGACTTTCTTCCTTAAAAAGAGAACGATGTCGACACGGCCTTGGCATTAATGTAAATAGTAAGGCAACTTGGAACTGAGCCTGGTTGTTTAGAATTAGATACTTTGGGTTGTGTATATTTTCTTTAAAATGAGGGGGGGCACTCTGAATATTGTGGACATATAATGCAGAACCCATTTTAAATACTATTTCCCCACAAATAGATTGGCACATTTTTCTTTCTGTGTCTCTGCCTCTTTGATTATGGGTATGTGATCAAAAGAGAATGCTCAAATTCATGAAGCTAATGAAAGGCGTCTTAAAAAATCAGTTGCAAAACTGGGAAATGTCAACCTTTTAGTTGGACAGAAATGAAAACAAGCCTTATGAGGTGATGACTCTTGGGTTCTGATATACCCCCCCCCTTTCCCTCCAGCTCTACTGAGCTTTTTAGACTCCAGTGGAGGTGGCATGGGGACAGATATAGACTCCCCCCCACCTAGACTTCCTACTTCTTCTGCTTCCAAGTCTACTTTACGCCGACTTTCTGAAATGTAACAAACAAAGAACAACAAAATCCATGCATATTTTTTTGTTAGCATTTTTCAAATAGACTGGTCAACCAATGTCTAAAGTGTTTCTGTGTAGATTTGATAAATGTATGCACTGTTTTTGTACATTTTTTAAAGGAGTGCATGTTGTCAAATGAACTTTTTTTGTTTCACAAATAATCCCCCCCTCCCCCGTTCATATTGCATGCCAGGAAATATGTGGATTTCTCATTGTAAATGGCACCCAGTTCCATGTTTGGTCCAGGCAAGGGTGCAAAATTAGGTAAATCCATTTCTAGTGGGGTCATATGAGTTCCTCACAAATCCCTAAGACCAGCTGCTCCAGGGAACATTTAGTTCATATTCTGGACTTTTTAACACATTGGTGGATTCAATTTGGTGTGCTTATGTGGTTTCTTAGAGTGGTTTTATTGCAATTTGTACATTTCAGGCTTAAATACAAACCCTGTGAAAGGCAATTCTCCCTTTTATTATAAAGGTGAGAAATATGGGCTCTAAGATCTGCTGTAGGATAGACTGCAGTCTCAGTCAGTAGAGAATTCCCCTCTTCTTCCCTCCCTCCCTCCCTCTTTCCCTCCTTTTACCTTGTGCTACTGAGGCTATTTTGGTGGCAGCATCAGGTGTTGAGGAGATCTCCCTCCTACCTTTTCTTTTCATCCCCAGTGCATAGATTTCTGCTGTGGCAATGTGCCAGTGTCTTGGAAAACACAATTTCCCAGGCTGGAAAACAGGGACTCAAGGTGACTTACTACAAGAATAAAATGTAGGTGTAAATAAAAACACAAAACTTCAGAATATTAAACTGAAGCTAAATCGAGAATGATATTAAAAACACAATTTTAATTAAAAGCATTGAATTAAAGCAATTGTCTAAAAGCAATTAAAATGCCTAGGGTCAGTTTTTAATTATAAACTCTCTGGGACAGAGATCTACTCTCTTTTATATCATCATCATCATCATCAATAATAATAATTCATTTCTATCCCACCCTTTCCCCAATATTTAACTTTACAAAAGTTAAAGCAAATACAATTAAAAATAGTTATAAAAAGAGAAGTAAAATCATACAAAATGTTACTATTAAAACACTGTGTATGTGTCTTCAGATTGCCTGTTGACTTATGGCAACGAATTTCATAGGGTTTCCTTTGACAAGGAGTACTCTGAGGTGGTTTTGCAAGTTCCTTCCTCTGAAATATAGCCCACAGCCCCTGGTATTTGTTGGTGATCTCCCAGCCAAGTACTAACCAGGGTTGACCCTGCTTAGCTTCTAAGATCAGGCAGGATCTGGTGCCTCTAGGGTATTTACGCCTTAACAAGAGTACCTAGAATGTAAACTCTTTAAACTAGATCCATTAAAATGCAAAAGAAAAAAATTGGCAGAACAATGTCCAATCCGTGCTATGTACATTGATGGTCATATAGAAATAGAAAGAAAGGAAGTATTGTCATCTTACCTAATCAGCTTTGGCACAAACCCCATTTGAGGACTTGATCTGGTCTAGCCATTATATTCTAGCCAGCTATTTTTGGATACCCCCTCTTACTAAAGTTTTCTCCTTTGCTAAAGGTCAGCTCCAGGCAAAAAATCTCCTTTTCCCAAAGTATTTTGTCAAGGTCACACCTTCTAGAGTTTTGACAAGGCAATGAAAGCTGCTATTCTGATGTAAATTAGAGTTTCTCTTTGTGCTTCTTCAATCACTTTTTTTTTTTGTTATGCCTTCTTTTATTTTGATCTTCTTGCTAGGCTCATTGTTGCCTTTTTTCCCCTCCCTTGCCCTTTGCTGCAGGTCAAGCCAGACAAGTCAAAACTAAATTAGAAAGCTCTGGAACATGCAGACAAATGTTAAATGCAAGCGTGAAAGAACAGCCTGCTGAAATGGCTCCAAGAAAGTATAGTTTAGAAAATGGGAGAGGAAAGTTGTGAGTATAGAAATGCACATGTGCATGTATGTGTGCGCGCACACACAGTGTTTCATAATCACTGTACATTTCACAAAACCACTGCCTTAAAAGCCAGAAATTCCAGACTTTCAAGTCATACACTTGTCAGAAACGTTTAACTCTTTCAGCATTGCGTGAACTTTCAGCTTTGTGTGATTGTTCTTGAAGAGAACACTCTTTTGACTTTGAAATCCCCCCCACCACACACTTTAATCTCAACAACAACAAAAAAGACACCCTCATTCCAGGTAATTACTACCCTTCTTTCTGTAGTCTACAGTTCCATAAGATGAGCTATTGTACTAAATAATTAGCACATGCCGTTCAGAATATTATAAGAATTATATGCAACATCAAGCAGGAACTATACGCTGACACATGGCCATATTTTCCTGTGAAATGTGCTAAACAGAAATTAAATGCTGGCAACAGGTGCTTTCAAAACAAGGTTATTAATTGTGAACAAAGCATGGGTGGGGGTGGGAGCTACGGAAAGGAGGCTAACCATAATATTTAACTATTAAGACATCAACACATTTTAAAGGATGATACTGATTTGAACCGTGACCTCCTTATCATGGTTCTTGCAAAACCCGGTGCATCCAAAGGTTGATTGCCAAATTGTGTTTCCAGTGCTTTCTCTCTCTATATATATCTATAAATCTATAAAACACACACATTGCATTATCATTTATTAAGTAATTGCAGTGAGCTGGTTGCAGAAAACAACAGCGTGAGAAAACTGCATATAAGTGAGCAAGATTTAAAAGGAACAGTGGTAAACAAACTTTTAAAGAGAAATCTCTTTCATCTGGCATAAACAGAGATTTCGGAGGTATTTCATTTACTATAGGGCATATCATAGAATCATAGGAGATTTTCACATGCATAAAATACCCCTGAAGAAATCGGGACAGAAATATTTCTGTCCCGGAAGCAGCGCCGCGGTTCGCACATCCAGTCGCCTCTCCCGATATGCCGTTGTCATCACGCTGGGTTATTTCTTCCCTCTTCCGGAATATTTTACTAACGGGAGTTCGCCATTAATAAAATATTCTGGAAGAGAGAAGAAATAACCCAGCGTGACGACAACGGCATATCGGGAGAGGGGACTGGGCGTGCAAACCACAGCGCTGCTTCCGGGACAGAAATATTTCTGTCCCAATTTCTTCAGGGGGTATTTTACACGTGTGAAAATCTCCATTGAATTGGAAGGGGCGCCATGAGCCATTGGGTCTAACTCCTAGCTCAATGGAATTTTTTTGGGGGGATTAGGAATTTTTTATTGGAATAAGACTATTCTACTGAAAAAAACACCCGACCTCAAAAGGCTGTAACAATAACGCAAAAATAATAATAATTGTTTTCCTCTTTTCTTACTAATACAAAAATAAAACTATCTATCCTAACACTAATATATATTTCTTCTTAATCTAAACGCACTATAATCACATTATATTTACACATTATAATTATACCTATTTGGAAAAGAAAAAATAAATAAAAGATTAATAAAAATAATACAAAATAATACAAAAATACAATAATAATAATAAAATATTTATTTAAAATATCCTTTTATGTTATTGCTGGGGTTGTCTCACTAAACCACAGCCAAAACTTTTTCCAACAATGGTTTGGCAATTTCTCTTTTTCACTCAGAGCTAAATTTTCAATTACGTTTGTCACATAATAAGCAGTGCTTTTTACATCCTGCAGATTTTGACTTTTCACCTCCCTTTGTCTTTGGAAAAATAACCCTAACATCACATAGAGGTTTACCAGGCGCACCGTGGACCAGGGCACTTTCCAAAAACTCTCAGCCATGCAACCAGACTCCTTCCTCTTCCTCTTTTGGCCCACTGACTTTCTGGGTCCCCTGACACCCTCCGGAGGATCAGCCCCCAAAAGCACTGTCTCCCAAGCCTGTTGTGCCAAATCTGGCCAATTCAGGACCTGGCCCACCTCCTCCCATGTTTCCCGGGCACTTGGGCAGTCCTGGACAAAATGTCTGATCGTCTCCTTTTGTGCCACACCACTCAAAATCTCAGCCCTTTTACATTTCAGATGAGGACAAGTCTGCTCATCCTCTGCAGTCCACGGGCTCCTTCCCCTCAGATTAAGAACGTGATGGTAGAGTCTCCACCTCAAGTCGCACAACTTTTTGGGGACCCTTTTGTCCATGAAATACTCAGTTGGGTTAGTCTGGTGATTTAGGTACTCTGATAAATCTAGTTTGGCCTGATGTTTTTGCAAACACGGGTTAACGTAAATCTCCTCCACTATTTTTCTGTACAAACCTCTCTTGATGCTCTTGATGCTCTGACCTGCTCTGTCTTCCCCCTTCAGCTCCTCAGCATGAATTCTATATTTCTTTATGTAAAAAAAAAAGTCTCTCAAATAATCTGGTGCTTTCAATTTTTCAGGCAAAGAAAACCTAAAACTTAATGAGCCTTCCTCCCACCAAGTCTTTCCCCATCTAGTCCCCATCCAGCTCACAAAACAAAACTATCCACGCCTGAAGTTGAATCTGACCCTTTTGCAACAGAGAAACTTTCCCAAAATTTTGGGCAGAAAAGATGGCAATGAACTTAGGTCCCAGGACTGAGAAGTCCAGGCCCCCTTGTTCTACCTGCCCAAAAGCCACTGCCCTTGCGAGGGGGAACGTGGCCATTCCCCAAAGGAACTTGAAGAGAACTTTATCAGTTTAATCACTGAATCCGGAGGTGGGAAAACAGCCGACAAGTTGGCTGCCACCAGAAGCAGGTAGGTATTTACAAAAGCGGCTCTCTGGTAAATGGTCAGCTTCCATCTCTGCCAGAGGGCCACCCTCTCCTTCACTTTTTCCAACCAGCGATACCAATTTTCTTTCCATCCCTCAGGAGCCACTGCAAAATTCAGCCCCAGGATCTTCACCCTATCCATCTTTGCCTCTTGCTCTGCTTTTCACCTTTTCTTTTCTTCAACTACATCCTTTAGAGGAATAGCTGCCATCTTGTCCTCTGCAGCAAAAATCCTGATCAAAAAACTCTTTTCCATGCTAAGTCGAGCACCAGAAACTCGACCGTAGGCCTCAAAAGCACCTTTAATCTTTCTAACTTCCATCCTGTCCTTAACCAAGAGAGACACATCATCAGCATGGGGAACAAATTTAACAGATTCACACCGAACCAACCACAAACCGTCCAATGGATGTGGGATTCGGATCCCCAAGATGCTCTTGTCTAAACTAATCTTACACAGGATAGCATCCAAAGCAATAACATACAAGAGAGAGCTTAGTGGACAACCTTGCCTCACCCCAGAATTTAACTTAATCCTCTTTCCTTTATGACCATTGATTTGCAAAACTACCTCTGCATTCCTATAAAACAATTTAACTAAAGCAATAAATCTCTCTGGCACTCCTTTCCACTTGAGGGCTTCCCATAGGAAGGTAGGCCTAATTCTACCCCTCCAAGGGAGCAAAGAACAAGCCTGCACCCTCCTCTTTGTGTCAGTCCTTGAGGTATTTAAAGAGGGAAATCATATCATGCCTCAGTCTTCTCTTCAGCAAGCAGAACATTCCCAGCTCCTTCGAAATCTTCTCATATGTTTTCTTTTCCATACCTCTAATCATCCTTGTTGCCCTTCTCTGAACTCAGTCCAGCTTGTCTATATCAGTCTATATTGGTGTCTCCTTCCTATACAGCAGTATGTATTTGCACAGGGGAACAACCTGACCCACTGTTTTGCTAATGCATGGGTCCTTCTGCATATTCTAGTCCAACATCCAAGACATATGTGTGAAACTCAAGGGTGTATTTGAGAGTATAACAAATGTAGAGTATAAGACTAAATATAAACGCTAGTGCCTTACTCAGCTATCCAGGTTCCATGTGCATTCTTATATCCTTATGCTCAACAAAAGAATGCTATATTCTTATGCTCAATGAATTCTTATGCATTCATACATAACCAAAAAAGAGGACAAAAAGGACAAACAACTTACCGAAAAGAAATATGGGCTCCTCTCTACATTAGGATGCACATTTAGGGGTTGTCTAGATGAGAAGATATAATACTGATTGCTGTGCATTAATGCAAACTTGCAGCAGTGTTCATTTGTCTCCACGGTCCTTTGGCAAAATTGCTGGTATGCAAAGCTATCCATGTTTGAGATTTGCATGCAGCCATGCTAGTGAATCAACATGGTGGCTGAGAGTGAATTACTCATGTTATTATTCTCAAAATGTTGCTGCTGCTGCACAATACTTTTTCTTTTTTTTTTAATCAAAGGTGCACAAGTGCAAGCTTCCTTCCTCCCACCACCATTTTGGTCAGCCTCCTCTGGACACATTCCAGCTTGTCAATATCCTTCTTGAACTGTGGTGCCCAGAACTGGACACAGTATTCTAGGTGAGGACTGACCAAAGCAGAATAGAGTGGTACTATTACTTCCCTTGATCGAGGCACTATACTCCTATTGATGCAGCCTAGAATCACATTGGCCTTTTCTGGCTGCCTCATCACACTGCTGACTCATGTTCAGCTTGTGGTGGTATTAGCTGAGTTGGAGATTTGCACGCAGCCCTTTCCTCTTTCCCGGAGCCCTTTCCTCTTCCCGGAGCAGAGCCCACTCCACCAAAACTGGAAAAAGTACATCTGGCTCTCTCCTGGAAATGACCCATGTAAACTGGAGACTCAAGGCCAGCCTCTCAGATTTGGCAACCTAACTCCTCCAAACTCTGTGGAGGAGGCAAAGCATCCCTGGTCCTCAGCAGCTTGGATATATGGCACAGATCCAGAGCAAGGACTAGATTTCACCTTCACTATCACAATGGTTTTCTTTCCTTCCAGGTAACTGAACTTCATTTGATAGCTCAAAGTTCATTCTGTGAGCATCTTCTGTTTCAATTTCTTTCTGTGCGTGTCTTGAAAGCGAATGGGGCTTAATTATAATTCACATTCTCTGCTGCTCTTACAACCTCTCAAGTCATGAAGTCTCAAATGGATTTATTGATACTTTGAAAAATATGTAAAAATAAATAATCAGCTGTCACTCTCCATATCGCAGCTCTGTTTTCTTTAACATTCTTATGTCAGATTCTATAAACTCCAGAGAGGGCCTCAGTGTGCCATGCAGGACTTGGCAGCTTTAATGACACACATTAACACTTCTGGAAAAAAAATGTTTTGAAAACCCTGATGTAACAAATCCTTTGGATTTTGAAAAATAAAGTGGTTCAAGGTGGTGTGCTCCATGGAAAACACATTCTCCCTGGGCACTCGCACAAACAGCTGGGGGCCAGCTTGTCTCAGCAGCATAGAAAAATCCTTGGTGAGCCCATCTTTCAGTAGCGTGGAAGTTAATACAGCAATTTGAAACATCCACATATGTGGCTGCATTCCCTCCAAACCATGCATTTATTTTAAACATATTTGAACTGAGGAGAAGGTTAATTTATTTTCTGAAATTCTTGGCACTCTGCTCATGCAGTTTGGATAGCTGGCATGGCTTAGAAGAGCTCATGGCATGCCAGCATAGTGAAAGTGTCGTGGGGAGAAGGGGTAAGGCTTTTTCATTTACCAGCCTCCACTGTTAAGTAGGGATAGGCTTTGTTTTGGGTTTCCATCTCTGACAATTTTCTCTTGATTTGACTCAGAGTATGGCCTGAAGTTATATGAATGTGCAACTTTGCTTGAAGCTAAGCTGATCTGCATCTATACCAAGGACTTCATGAGATGGGGCTCAAATAGTGGAATTATGATGTGATAATATCACAAATGGGTTCCTGTTATCACATGACATCATTGTCCTCCCATGATACAAGTGTGCTCCACCTCATTAATTAGGTGTAACTTTTAATTGATAAGCAAAGCCATCAATAGCCCTCAATATTGCTGTTTTTGTGGTATTGACAATAATCACGTCCCACTGTAATTGTGCAATTCCAGTGTGAACAGGCATTCCTCGTCTCCCCTTCCTCCTTCCCAAGGAGAACACATAATTAAACTTCCTGGGGAGAACATGAAGAGGACCTTTCTTGGTACCTTTTTATGTCTGTTTAAGTGGGGTTTTTTTGTGAATTTCTTTAGTTATTTATTTGTCTTGAGTGCTTTAGAGTGAAGCCTCGTGTCATCTTGCAAGAACAGCTGAAATGTCGCCCATGCAAAATTGTGGAAGTAAGAGAAATGTTTTGTTAAAGATGCATGTGCTGGCCAGCAGGAGGCATTAATACTCTGTCATTAGAAGGCAATGCAAAGACAAGCGTTACTATAGTATGAGCTGAAATCTCGTTCTTAAACCACTAGTGGTCATTGTGCAATATTTCCTTGGTGGCAGTATTGTGTGATTACAGTGACATGTGATAATTCCTGTAATCATGCCACTATGGGACAGTAGTATTTCCAGCAGACAATGGACAATTAGCCAACCATTAGCCAAACAGACACTAATCCTCCACCCAGAAACTAGCCATTCAAATACACAAATTTACATATACTCCCCAACAGGGGTTCACAGTAAATAATAATAATAATAATAATAATAATAATAATAATATTTTATTTCTATCCCGCCCCTCTGCAACACAATCGGGGCGGCTTACAATATAAAAACTCCATAGACACAGTGCCCTAGCCCACCCACCCCTTAAAATAATATTAAATTATAAAAGATTAAAACATACAGTAATTAAAATATATAAATTAAAAAGAAAAAAATTAAAACATACAATAGTTAAAAAATCTGATTGCAGCTCAGAAAGGACAGCCGAGTCTTGGGCCGGGATAGTTATTCAGGAAAGGCCTGCCAGAAAAGATCCGTCATCCGGCAGGCCATTCCATAATCTGGGAGCAGCAGCAGAGAAGGCCCTCTGGGAGGTCACCGACAGCCTTGTTTTCATAGGCTGTAACAGATTCCTCCCAGAGGACCGAAGTGAGTGGGGAGGGTCATATGGAAGGAGGCGGTCCTGGAGATAAGTTGGACCCAAGCCATGTAGGGCTTTAAAGGTCATAACCAACACCTTGTACTGTGCCTGGAAACTAATAGGCAGCCAGTGGAGAGCTTTTAGCACAGGTGTTATATGCTCTCTTCTGGAAACACTAGAAATCAACCTGGCTGCCATGTTCTGAACTAGTTGAAGTTTCCGAGTTAAGCACAAGGGTAGCCCCATGTAGAGCGCATTACAGAAATCCAGACGGGAGGTTACCAGTGCATGTACCACAGTTTCGAGGTCCCTGGTTTCCAGGAAAGGGTGCAGCTGGCGTATCAGCCGAAGTTGATAGCAGGCACTCCTGACCATCGCATTTACCTAATTAGACATCTGGAGTGTCGGGTCCAGGAGCACCGCCAGACTGCGAACACAGTCCTTGGAGGAGAGTGTAGTTCCATCCAGGATTGGAAGTTGCATTCCCAGACCTGGTTTCGGGCCTGTAACTGTTAGTACCTCCGTTTTGTCTGGATTCAGTCTCAATTTGTTTTTCCTCATCCAGTCCATTACTGCTTTAAGACAATTATTGAGAGGAGAGACGCCATCTGAAGTCGAAGCTGATGACCGAGACATGGAGAAGTATATCTTGGTGTCATCAGCATACTGATGACACCGCACTCCGTGCCTCCGAATGATCTCTCCCAGCGGCTTCATATAGATGTTAAATAGCATCGGGGACAGGATGGCACCCTGAGGAACACCACAGTTAAGCTGTATTCTGGTAGAGCAACTGTCCCCGAGCCTCACCCTCTGGGATCTGCCCGAGAGGAAGGAATGGAACCACTGCAAAGCAGTGCCTCCAATTCCTAACCCCCTCAGGCGATCCAGGAGGATGGAATGATCTATTGTATCAAAGGCCGCTGAGAGGTCCAATAGCACCAACAGGGTCACACTACCCCTGTCGATACCGAAGTGGAAGTCATCAGCCAGAGCAACCATGGCAGTCTCCACTCCATAACCCGTCCTAAAGCCAGTTTGAAATGGATCTAGATAATCGGTTTCATTCAAGACAGCTTGGAGTTGGGAAGCGACCGCCCTCTCAATCACCTTGCTTAGAAAAGGCAGCAAGGAGACTGGCCTATAGTTGTTCCTGTCCAAGGGGTCCAGGGAAGGCTTTTTCAGGAGTGGCTTAACCGCCGCTTCCTTCAGACAGGGTGGAACAGACCCCTCCCTGAAGGATGCATTGATAATATCTCTAAGGAGTACTCTCGATTCGTCGCCCCCTTGGGTGGCCAGCCAAGATGGACAGGGATCGAGGGGACAGGTCGTCTTCCTCACTCTACCAAGGAGCTTGTCCACATCATCGGTACTCACAGATTGAAGCTGATCCAATAAAATTTCATCAACGGAGTTGCTGGACACCTCGTCTATAGATTCTGTCATAACACTGGCATCTAAGTCGGCTCTTAACTGAGAGATTTTATCTGCAAAGTGGATGTTAAATGCATCACAGCAGGCCGTTGTCGGGTTGAGTAAGGGGTTCTGTGCAGGTGGAATCTGCGTCAGCTCCCCCACCACCCTAAAAAGTTCTGCTGGACGGGACTCTGCAGATGCAATACGTGCAGAGGAGAAAGACTTCTGCGCTGCACGTATCGCCTCTCGATAAGAATCAAGGAAATTCCTATGACGAGTCTTGTCGGATAAGAGTCGAGTCTTCCGCCAGGTACGCTCATGTTACTAACATTTTTCAAGAAAATAATGGGGTATCTTGTCAAAGGCCTTACTGAAATCAAGATACACTGCATCCACAGCATTCCCTTCATCTACCAAGCTTGTAACTCTATCAAAGAAGAGATAAGATTAGTCTGGCCTGACTTGTTTTTGAGAAACCCGTGTTGACTTTTAGTGATCACAGCATTCTTTTCTAAGCGCTTACAGACTGTCTGTTTAATGATCTGCTCTAGAATCTTTCCTGGTATCCTGAAATCTTTCGTAGAGCTTCCCTGGATTCCCCCCCCCCATTACTGGTGCACTCCACAGTGACACCAGGTGGATGTCTTAAGACATGTCCCCACTGTGTTGCCTGGCCCCACTGGTGCTGGCATGAGTCCATGGCTGAGCACCTTGTTGTGACCTCAGAAAATGTGACTTGCAGCAGCAGCACAGGGCAACACAGCGGAGACGCGTGTGGAGACATTCAACCAGTGTCACCATGGAGTGCACTGGATTTTCCTGCAAATTCTGGAGAAAATTGTGAGTGTTTTAAAACTCCATTTTAAGGGTTGGTTTAGCATGGATTTGGTGCTGAACTGGCTGGATGTCATGAAGACAGTTCACACCAGAATCATGGATTGGGCCCTGCATTGTTTGGACTGATTGCTGTAGGGATGTGGGGAAGGCCATTTTAATTGGCTGGTATAGACAAGCACTTTATCAATTCACCTGTCATCTCATGATATGTCCAAAGAACCACAGTTTACACCTCTTGGCTGTTTGTAAGAGTTCAGGCCTGATTTGCTCCCGGATCCATTCATCTTTTTAGTGGGCCATGGTATCTGCAAAGTTCTTTTCTAGCAGCACATTTCAAATGAGCTGATTTTTGACAGGAATACTTGTAAAATACAAGAACACAAGACTGTGTCTCCACCACAGTGTAGAAAGTTACTTTTAAAAAACACAAGGTGCTACTGGACATAGTATTTGAATGCTGTGAGTTTCTTATTCCTCTTCTGTTCTTCTATGGGAGAACAATAATGTTCTCATCTAGCTTCTTTACTGGTATGTCTTCCAAGTCTTCCATGACAGAGAGCACACTATCCCAGGAAACTTTACCGAGGCCCAAACATCCAGAGGTGTTGAATTTAGAAACTTGGACGTCTTGGAAATAAAAACGTAGGTTCATTAGATTCTTAAAAGATGTTGGCTTTGTTGTTCTGTTAGATCCTCCCCTGTCTTGCTCTTTTAGCCTTCTGAGATACACCATAGAAAATCTGGGGAGGGGTAGCAATTTATTTGTTTTTTTGTTTCACTTGTAAATCACCTTTTACCTAGAGTGGGACTCAATGTGGCTCCCAAAGAGAATCAATTTAAAAACTTAAGAATAAAATATGTTTTTTTAAAATTAAAACTGACCACATTGAATAGTATAAAATCTGCCTCTGACTTTGTCTAGTCAATGAGTATCCCTTGTTCAATAGGGAGAAAATAGGAACAAGGATCCAGGTTTGATCTTTAGCATCGCCCATTAAGGGAGATTTCAGATAGCTCTGGTTGGGAATTAAAACTGTGTTGTAACTTTCCATACACAGTTATACTAGTGTTTAATTCCCAGTATTTGTGTGAATGGCTGTTTGAACAGATCACCGATCTTTCTCATCTTGTTCATATTTTTTTAACCATATAGACAACATCTTAGCTATATACTTAATCCTGCACATTCTAACAAATCTAGTCTGGATCAGGGAATGGATCTGCTGCCAACCTTACAAGAGGAATTCCATTCAGACTGTAATCTCCATCACAATGGTGAAAATATAGAAGGTAAATGGTAGACTTTGCCTGAGGATAGTTACAGAATATGTTATACAGATTTAGTGAGATTTGCTGGAGACAGATCAGAAGCAGGATGAAAGCAATCCCAAGCAAGATTCCATGGGATTTTGTTTGCTACTTAGATAATTGAGTAAAAAGGTATTGGATCAGGCTGTTAGCCTCATTGAAATTGCAGATCTGAAAATAAGTTCACACATAAAGATTTTTGTGCACAAAAGGGACTTATTCGTAGAACTCTTCCAGGGCCCCAGCTACCTATCTGACCTAGATTGGCAGGGAGATCCCTTTATTAACAACCAAACTTCTCAGGAGACAGTATGTACAGAATGAGGGACTGTGGTGTGGATGTGGAAAGTGAGTCAATGTTATAGTTTTGTACTGCTCCTCCAAAAAAATTAAATTAAAATAAATGTTCAGATCATTTCTACTCTCCTATGCTGCCTGTCAGCATAGTAAATGCAGGACTATACACAAAAACCAGAGTTTGCAAGTTTTAACTGTCAGAGCGTCATTCGTCCTCCCACTTCCTTCTACTGGGAAGTAGGAGGAGGAACAAAGGCAGCCATATTCTAAGCCAGTGCCTTCAACTGCAGGTTGACAGCCCTTCACTCCTCCACTCCTTTCCCCACACAGACAAGAAGGAGGAAGGGAAAAAGCTCCACCTGACCCTGCTGAGGGACCAAATGATGACAAGAACATCATTTGGCCCATGGAGGGCTTCTGAAGTAGAATCTGCTCCACCCACCAACTTTGATGATAGTCCCCCAATCCTGTATTTGAACCCTGTATAAGGTACGGCCATGTAAAAAGAACCTCATCATCTAGAAATCAATTTGTCCCTTCTCTGAAGCCTTATAATCCAAAGAACAGATTTAATATGCTGCTTATAAACCTTTGGAAGGAAAAGTTTATTGGTGGTGGTGTCATGAACAGCAACTATATAATAAAATCCTGTTAATTGGATAGTTAATAAATATTGTCCTCTTTGTAAAAGACCAAGCAATGATCATGCACACAGTAAACTGACTTCTAGGGCAAGAAAAAAGGCAGCTATAATACAGTTGCCAGCAATAATATTGATATTATGAACCTAGAATGTTAAGGGTGAAAGCTATTAATAAGTCTTCTTGTGTTTTTAAGATAGCTTGTATAAAAAAAGAAAAAAGAGAGAGGCAATGTTTGGCGTACAGTATTATTCTTGTAAGATAGAGGTTCAAATCACTGTTTGACCATGTGAAGCCCAAGTATTTAGCTCTTAAGATAAGCTGCCAGAATTGTCATGTGAGTAATATTGGATGCCACTTGGATGTCTTTGGCACAAGCATGGGATAGATTGTTGTTGTGTGCTTTCAAGTCATTAGGTGAACCTATCAGAGGGTTTTCTTTGCAAGATTTGTTCAGAGGGAGTTTGCCTCTGCCGTTCTCTGAGAATGAGAGAGTGTGACATGCCCAAGATCACCCAGTGGTTTTCTGTGGCTAAGTCTAAACCTTGGTCTCCAGAGTTCTGGGCCAACACTTATACTTCTAAACCACCTTGGTTCTTAGAAATGTAACAAAGTCTTGTTATTTAGAAAAAAAAGTATAAATGGCCTATTTTAGTCAAAGTAGTGTGAAACATGAAAAAGGACACTTCATATGCAATGATGATCCAGACTTGGTCTTGTGCATACAATTAGAGCTTGGGGAAGTTACCTTTTTAGGACTATGGTTCCCAAAATCCCCCAGAAAACATGGCCTCAACATGGCCATGAGTAAGGACTTTATCAGACGTTCACCCTCCCATTAATGTTCTTTTGCCAGCATATTTTGCTGCATTTTTATGCAAAATAACCCTCCACCAGAACTACCTTTAGCAGCATTAATGAAGCATCTCCGGCATAAGCGGAGCATGAACAGAGCTCAGTTTACTTCCGGGTCCAAGGTTTTGCCGATTCTCATGAAGATGCAAACATGGCAAATTCAAAAACTAAAGTAAAATAAAGACATAAAATGTAGGCACAAGCACAGGAACACACTGTAAAAGTCCCAAGTAAACTGGGAAGGTAAAAAAAAAGAAAGAGTGTCCCCTACCTGGCTGTCCCGATCTCACCTGGAAGTGTTCTGTCAATTGACTGTATTCACTGAGCACAGTAGTGTGAAGTTTCAAATGCCGGCAATGCTGGCAACAAAGCACCATGCCAGATCTACAGATGACTTGGGCCATCAATAAAAAAGTATGCCTTATTGACAGCACATGATCAGAAGAGGATGAAGTCATCTGGTATGCACTCCCATTTGTGATCATTAAGTATCTTTATGATACCATATTTGCCTGGTCTGATAATGTACTAAGTCTGAGTGCTTTCTACCAGGCCATAACATAGCACTCTGGAATGGACAAATTATCTCTCTATTTCACTTCCTTCCACATTTGATTTTTTAAACTCTTACTTTCTTTTGAACTTATTTATGAAGGAATTTCAGAATCTTGGCAAATTCTTATCAATACTTGAACTGAACAAAAGTTCCACCCAACCCATATGAGTGTGAATCCTTGTGTATTCACCCACGCATGTACTGGTTGAACTCAGCTATTTTTACAGCTATTCCCAGCATGGAAAGGATCATGTTGTGCATGCCTGCTGCATGGATGTTAAAGATGAGGAGCTTGGGAGAAAAGAAATACTATGACAAACATAACCACAAATGGTTGAATGCACAGGGATTCAAATGCCAATTCAAACACAAACCTTTAAGAGCATAGCTGTAATGAAACAAACCTCCCCCAAACCTTTCTAGAACTGGCTCAAACAAATAAAATACCCAGACATATAGAGACAACAGCACCCTCCTTCCCTTATCAGGGGTAGAAAAAGATAGCCTTCTCAGAATATACACAGCCCCTAGAATCATTCTTTGGCCTCCAAAACCTCAGGAATGGTTCCTGTCACATTTGCAGTTGCCCACCCCTGTTTTAAACAAATTCATTTGAAAGCATGAGAATACTCATAATCCAGTCACCCCAAGCATGACTCAGACAATTAGAATTTACTTTTCTGGGAGCTATCCAGCCCCAGAATGCCTCTGTCAATGAACAAAAATACCATTGGGCTTGTCTATATTGGCAAAACACACACACACATATAAAACCCACACCCCGTACTCACCCTGTAGTCATGGCACAGTTGCCACATGCCATTTACAATGATTCACATCTTCATTGGGGTTTCTACAGGAAAAATCTGAGTCTAAAAGATTCATTGTTTCATCTGCATTTCAGGGGAAACCCCAGATTACTGGCCATGTGACAATTGGTTTTGGTGCGAAGCTGGGGTTTGGGTTTCTGGTGGATAGGATTCCGTTCTGGTACTCTAAATTTCCTCCCAATTGTGTGCATATTTGCATAAGGATATCTCCACTTATCTAGTAATACAGTACTCTAGGACAATGTATATTTTCATGCACAGGTGAATAGGGATAGACTTCTGCATTCACATAGGGCCCGATCCAATTTTTGTCAGCTAAAATGGAGTTAACCATGTATTCTTTTTAAAAAAAAATTATTGGGCCTTAGCTCATCTTTCCCCCATCTTTGACCTGGGGTCGTGGGGACTGCCGGGGGCAAAATGGGGCAAATGCCCTGCATTGTCAGGATTACAAAGCTCCAAGACGGGGGCAAAATGGGGTAAATTACCCATGTAGATAAGGGGGCCGTATACAAGATGAAAATGTCCTGGGAAGAATTCGTGTCGATCCCTGGCAGTTTACACGTACATCGGGTTGGGTACGTGATTTTCGGAAGGGGGGCCACCTTTTATCCCGGTTGTGCCGGTTTTTAAAAAAGTCACTGGAGGATTCGGAAAATCGGAAATGTAAACAGCGTGGGACAAAAAGTCTCGGTACTGGGATGACCGGAAATGGTGACTGGGGGCGGGCTTAGAGCTCAGGGACCAGAAAAGGAGGGGTCGGTCACCCGTTCAACAGATCCAGCCTCACCAGCCGAAAACAAAGGCATCCCTTCCAGCTGCACGAAGGCTGATGTGTGTGTGTGTGCGTGCGTGCGTGCGCGCGTGTACTCAATTACCTTTTTAAATGGATTTCTACACTGCAAACCCTTCAGCTTTACCTTTTCCTCAACTGCATGTTACAGAGAGATCGTAGTAGCTTGGTCACCTCCCTGGCCCTGGCACATTAAAATATTCAAGCCTCTGAGCGAATTAGCACCCTTTAATTCCCCCTCTCTGTGTTTGTGTCTTTCAAACCGCCTGCCTATAGCCATCTCTGCAGCCAGCTGTAGGGGTTAATATTTTAAAAAGGCAAGAGGAAAACTAAGCACTTGATTTCAAAAGGAAACCACTCAGCTGGCTTTAAAAGCACTCAGCTTGATTTCAAAAGGAAAGCCCTGCGTCTGAGCGAAAGATCTATCAGGATCTTTCAAAATGCTTTCTGCCTCTTCTGAAGGGGTTAAAATGTTCAAGAAGCAAAGGGGGAATAACAAACCTCTGCCCCCTCTCTCTCCCCCCCCCCCAGCCAGCCAATAGCATCACTCGTGGCGCGGAACTCTAAAGGAAGTGTGTCACCGAGGTTGTGAAAACACGAGTAATCGCATCTTTGATTGACAGCCAAAAAAAAAAAAATTTAAAACCTAAACAAAACCGGAACTATGGACGTGTAAATATCAGTCACGGGACCACACGGGATATCCAGATCAGAGACATAAATCGTATAAACAGCGAGGGACGGATTCATGATCACTTTGTCACGGTAGGCAACGCAACAATTTCTGTCGTGTAACTGGCACCAAGATCTTAGTTTCTCTATTTTTCCACTTTAGTACCTTTTGACACCCTGACCACTCTCTGATGTTGCTTGGCCAAGTGTCTCTGTTTTCATCTTTGAAATGTGTGATTGTCCTTGGGCCTTCATTACACTTAATCACTGGCTTGCTAGGTCTTGGGAAAGTCACTTACATTTCCCACAGTGCTCCTGGATTAGTGCTGCACCAGGGAATTGTAGAATTCAAAGACATAGCCGTGTTAATTTGGAAAGCAAGGGGATCTTGTAGCACCTTTGCGACTGAAAGAGACAAAATGGTAGCAGAAGCTTTCGCAGACTCAGGGGAATTTTACTTCCTCAGGGAATTGTAGGAAAAGAAAATGGTAGCTACCATTTGGGAAGCAGTGTGCAAAGTGCCCCCACAGTAATTTTTTGCAGTGCTATATAAGGAGGCATTGTAGAAAGTTAAAATTGCAGCTCCAATAACCACAAGTCTAATGTCTGATCCTGTGTGGTGAAAAAGCCATTAGAGATGCAGGAGGTGAGTCACCAAGGGGCATTTAGCTGAGGAGCACCTCAGCCTTGGAATTTGCTCTGACAGATATGTATGCTATATGGAGATAAACATAGGCTTTTTTGTTTTTAGAGTTCATGTTATTATTATATTGTTATATTGATATATCTGTCTAGTTTTCTGTTGTGCTGTGTTATGCTCTAAACTTGTCCCCCCCTTCCTTCATCCCCAGCATGTAGAGTCCCTGGTATGTTTTTTCTAGAACTTGACTTGAGAGGCTAATTATGTTTGATTTATAGCCCATAGAGGTGGTTCTCATTTCAGATGAGGACTTCCCTTGGTAATGTACTAATAACCACAGGTTCCAAGAGGCTAAACTGAGACTAATACGGAAGAATTCCAAGCAAAACTTGCAGGGGAGCTCCATAAAAGCACTGAATGGAACAGACAAACTATTTAAGATAAAAGAGATGTGTGCACATACGTGAATGGGATTTTTTAGGGTTACTTTTTCTTTGCCATTTCTATACCAACATTTCTCCCTCATCAACTCTTGTATAGACAATGAGTGGATATTTTTAAATGTCCTTTGCTGTTTGTTTTAATATCCCTTGGGTTATTTATTTAGACAGACAGCAGTTTCTCTTCCACAAAAGGTGTATTATAAGAACAGAAAACAGATGGTGCCCTGACTTGAAGGGTCAGTGGAGAAAATGGGAAAGGGTATGTGTGTGAGAGAGACAAGAAAGGAGAGGCTAATGGGAACTGTAGTTTTATGGCAACTACCAGAACTTAGAAAAGTTACTTTTTAAGACTACAACTGCAAAATCCTACTGGCCATGCTGGATGAGAGATTCTGGCAGTCATAGTACGAGGGCTGAATCCAACACTTAGGGAGGGCCCTTTCACACTATGCAACCATAGCACTATGATTCAAATTTAAATGCCATGGCAACATGCTATAAAATCCTGGAGATTATAATTTGGTGAGGCAGTAGAGCTCTGGCTGATTATTCTAAATACTACACCTCAGACTGAAAATTCCAGGATTCCATGGGATGTTGCCATGGCAGTTGAAGTAGAATTATACTGTTATAAATGTGTAGTGTAAAAGGGCCCCTAGTTCTGGTTAGAGTAAACTTTATTTAATTCCAGTGTTCCATTGATGATCCATTGATTTAGTGGGTCTACTGTAGTTGAAACTAACAACTAGATTACCTCTCACTCCCTGCAAGTTATTTTCTAATTTCTGACAAAGGTAAACTATGGCTAGAATTCAGCATGGCACTTTTGACTTTGTAAGTAGACTTCTGTGTGTGGGAAATAAAAATGAGTACTATAGTTTTGCAATGTCCATATTTACATGGGGGTGCCATGATGTTACAATGTATGGCATTCATTGTGAAATGGGACATGGCCCTGATGTGAAATCAGCACTGATGTGCATTGGGACACTCCCAGTGTGCATTTGAACACCACCTAGGAAGTGCCACAGTGCAACAGAAATGCCCGATGCACACCAGTGTCCAGTGTATTTCACAAGTACCCAATGAACACAAGAAGTGCCCAGTGTGCATTAGAAGTGTCTGATGCACATCAGAAGTGCCTGATGTTCATCTGAAGCATCCAATACATATTGGAAGCATCCAATGCACATGGGAACACTCTTGACAGCACCCGGATATTCATCTTCACAATTCACTAACAGGGTTTTCAAATTCTGCAGCATAGCTACGGATTCATAAAGTTACGATACATAGGCCATGATGTAGAATTTTTTTTATATATAATATATTTTTTATTGTTACATATAGTTACACATACAGCTCATATTGGGGTATAGTGGGGGAGACAACTTCCCATCCCACCATTCCCCCCTCCTTGCAGATCATATAAATTACTTTAAACCAAAACTAAATATGACTTCCTTCGTGTAAAATAGCCCATAGAGTTTATTCTTCCCTCTGTGTATTATTTTTTTCCTCCTTTTAGCACTACATCTTTCTATTACATTTATCTTACTGCACTGATAAGATCCTCTTTCTCACCCCTGTTTCTTTCGTTACTTCACGTTTTGTCGCCTCTCCCTTCCTATATCTGTATCTCTTATTTATTTATTTATTTATTTCCCCCCTCATATTTCTATATCCTTCGGAATGCACCATCTTGCCCTGCAATAGTTTACTACTGGTGTCCACTCTTCTTCTATCTTTTGTATTGATTTTTGATTTAATAAACGTGTTAACTTATCATTCTCTTTCATTTCGTGTACTTTATTGAGCCAATCATCTATCCTCAGCTCTTCATTACTCTTCCATTTTGCAGCTATTACCATGCGAGCCGCTGTACAAAGGTATAACACTATTCTCCAATATTTCCTTTCCACCTCTTTCACTAGCATTGATGTAATATTTAGGAGATATAGTTTCTGATTTAATTCATACTCTATATTGAATATTTTTTGAATAATCTTGTGTATCTTAAACCAAAATTTCTGCACCTTCGGACAAGTCCACCACAGATGATTTAGTGTTCCTATTCCTTTTACACACTTCCAACAATTTTTGTCTTTACTCCCAAACATTTTATTTAATCTTGATGGGGTCATATACCACCTGTTACTTATTTTGAAAAAGTTCTCTTTTAGATCCTGACAGGCGGTGAACTTTTATGTTTTCTTCCAGGCGTCTTCCCACTCCTCTATTTCAATCACCTCTCCTATATCCCTTGCCCATTTAACCATTGTGTCTCTGGAGAAAAAAAGTTAAGTATTTAGGGGTCTGGCTTTCTACTAGGAATCTGGATTTATATGATAATAATTACAAAAAAACCTGGGAGATAATAAAGGGGAAACTAAAAGTGTGGTCAAAGCTCAATTTATCATTATCCAAAGATGATGTTCTTATTCCAGAACTTGCCAATTATTACGAAAGATCAACCATTTAAAATCTGGAGGAGAGACCTAAGTGACTTTATTTGGAACGGAAGAAAGGCAAGAGTGAAATGGGTAACTTTAACTGAACGATCAGAAAGGGGAGGACTGGATTTGCCGGATCTTCAAAACTACCACAAAGCATGCAGTTTAGTATGGTTAGAATCTTTTTTTAAATATATTTTATTCAGAGTTTTCCATAAAACATGCATTAAAAAAACAAACAAAAAAAAAACAAAAAAAAACAAATCTTCCTTTGCGAATGATGTAGAATCTTGACCTATAATCCCCAGTAAAATGTCATAAGACATGGAATGATAAAGATTGACAGACCCTGAAATTTATGGTGAATGTGGGACCACAGTGAGATGCAAAAGAAGAAAGGAAACCTGTACCAAGCTAGTTTCACTTTCATACCTTCAGCTTGTTTTCTGCTGCTCCAGAGACTAGCTAGATTTTCAGACAACACTGTTATACTGTCACTATTCCACTATATTTGCTATGGCTGCCTCCTGTTGAATCATGGGATTTGCAGTTTAGGGATTTGCAGCACCATCTACTGGCACTTACATTATCTGTGTTGTGCAATTGTCTATAACTATTTGTAATGTATAACTGCTGTACTATGTTTGTACTGATTTCTGATCTGTGTAACATTGTATAACTTGCTGAACTGTATTAAAAATTGTATGTGATGAACTGTACTGTATTACTGTGTGTATTGCAATGTATGTACCCCGCCCCGATCCTGAGGGGAGAGGCGGGTAATAAATAACTCAGTATTATTATTATTATTATTATAATGCAAGTAATTCATTCTTGGCTACCATCTTGATTCACAGGCATGGCTGCAGGTGCAAACACAGATAGCTTCACATACCAGTGATTTTGCCAAAGGACCATGGAGACAAATGAACGGTGCTGCAAATTTGCATTAATGTGCAGCAATCTACATTATATCTTCTCTAGACAAGCCCTAGGTCCTCCAATGGAACTCTATAGTATGGCTGTACCAGAAGTCCTTAATTTTAATAGGATTTGCTATTATACACTTTTTCATTTATAAACAGTAAGTCTGGAAACATATTCCGCACAGATACAGGGGGAGCAGCACTCTCTCTCTCTCTTTCAATCCCCCTCTAGTCAGGCTAGAGAAATAACCCTAATTAAACAGAAGTCAGTTGCTGGAGGGAATCTATACGAGGCTTCCCCAACTGGATCCCCATGCACAGTCAGGGTATACAGAAGTTGGTGCCTCACATACCACCTGCATGTTGGTTTTCCATTTCTGTGCCCAATATTTACAACCTGTCTGTCTATCTATCTACATCTATCTATCTATCTATCTATCTGAAGTGTTTATTCATCTCCTCTCAGCGGGCCAGGCCCTCAAATTAATATAGGACAGATGAAAACATTATTTATAGCAGAAAATATAAATATAGATAAGATTATTCAAAACCAGACAAAAAACTGTTCTTTAGAAAATAGTTTTCACAGTTAAAACAGCCAGAAAAGCCACCCTATGTTTCAAGGACCAAAGGCAATACAAAATAGAACAGTGGGTGCATTCAGACTGGTTAAAAAGAGCAGAAAGTCCTAGATTTTGTTGTGTAGTGTGAAAGGACCCTCAGTTTCTGTGAATACATATTTTTAAAAACCCACAGGAAAAATTACCATGAAATTGTGCTTATTTCCTTCTAAAATACGTACTCTGATCTTCTGGGTGGTGCAGAGGGAGAAGAGAAAGACTGACAATTGTACTGCAAAGGTAAGAACAGCTGATCTAAAATTGGCACATGAGTATGGTTTGCCCAGTTTTACTATTTTGTGGGTGGGGTGAAGGAGCCCTGGTGGCGCAGTGGTTAAATGCCAGTACTGCAAGCCATCACGTCGCAAGTTCGATTCCAGCTGGCTCCAAGGTTCACTCAGCCTTCCATCCTTTCGTAGGTTGGTAAATTGAGCACCCAGCTTATGGGGGCAATTAGCTAACACACATTTGAAACTGTTTAATGCAGTGTAAATAGCTATTGCTTAAAAAAAACAATTTGTAAGCTGCTCTGATAGCCTTGTGGCTGAAGAGCGGGGTATAAATAAATAAATAAAAAATAAAAAATAAAAAAATAGAGCGTTCTGGTCCTATGTTAGGAGTCAAGCCAGAAAGCAGCTGGCTGCACACCTCAGGGACAGGCCTTCAGGTCACCTGCTATCTTTTAATTATTTGTGTTTCTTGAGCAGATTCTCAATAACAGTATGGATTATAGGACATAGCTTCATTTTCTAGGCTAAATGACCTGCGGGTCTCCCAGGCAGGGGCTGGGATCTCGGTATGTCAGATCTATGGTATGTTGCATCAGTTAGTGGGGTTGTCAAGGCATCCCAGGGATCGACTACCGTGGTTCTGTTCTTTCCTCTCGGGCAGATCCCAGAGGGTGAGGCTCAGGGACAGCTGTTCTACTAGAATAGAGCTTAATTGTGGCATCCCTCAGGGCGCCATTCTGTCCCTAATGCTATTTAACATCTATATGAAGCCGCTGGGAGAGATCATTCGGAGGCATGGAGCACGGTGTCATCAGTATACCAATGACACCAAGATATATTTCTCCATGTCTCGGTCGTCGGCTTTGACTTCAGATGGTGTCTCTCCTCTCTATGATTGACTTACAGCAGTAATGGACTGGATGAGGAAAAACAAACTGAGACTGAATCCAGACAAAATGGACATACTAACAGTTACAGGCCCGAAACCAGGTATGGAAATACAACTTCCAATCCTGGATGGAACAATACTCTCCTCCAAGGACTGTGTTTGCAGTCTGGGTGTGCTCCTGGACCCGTTGCTCCTGATGTCTAATCAGGTAAATGCGACGGTCAGGAGTGCATGTTATTAACTTTGGCTGATATACCAGCTGTGCCATTTCCTGGAAACCAGGGACCTCGAAACTGTGGTAGATGCGCTGGTAACCTCCCTTCTCGATTTCTGTAATACGCTCTACATGGGGTTACCCTTGTACTTGACTTGGAAACTTCAACTAGTTCAGAACACGGCAGCCAGGTTGATTTCTGATGTTTCCAGAAGAGAGCATATAACACCTGTGCTAAAAGCTCTCCACTGGCTGCCTATTAGTTTCCGGGCACAGTACAAGGTGTTGGTTATGACCTTTAAAGCCCTACATGGCTTGGGGCCAACTGGAAAAAAGACGGTTAAGAGGCGATATGATATCCCTGTTTAAGTATTTGAAGGGGTGTCACATTGAGGATGGAGCAGGCTTGTTTTCTGCTGCTCCAGAGATTGGAACATCGAGCAATGGATGCAAGCTCCAGGAACAGAGATTCCACCTCAACATTAGGAGGAACTTTTTGACAGTTAGAGCTGTTCGGCAGTGGAACACACTCCCTTGGAGCGTGGTGGGGTCTCCTTCCTTGGAGGTCTTTAAACAGAGGCTGGATGGCCATCTGTCGGGGATTCTTTGATCGTGATTTCCTGCGTGGCAGGGGGTTGGAATGGATGGCCCTCGTGGTCTCTTCCAACTCTGCAATTCTATGATTCTATACCTCTGGGACCGCCTCCTCCCATATGATTCTTCCTCTGTGCTTCTGTCCTCTGGGAGGAATCTGTTACAACTTATGAAAACAAGGCTGTCGGTGACCTCCCAAAGGGCCTTCTCTGCTGCCGCTCCCAGATTACGGAGTGGCCTGCCAGACGAGAGCCGTCTTATTACCACCTTAGACAGCTTTTAAAAAAGCTGTCAAGATGTATCTTTTCCATCAGGCCTTTCCCGAATAACTATCCTGACCCGAAGATTCGGCTGTTTTTTTTCCCCCCTTTGAGCTGCCATTGATTTTTTCTTCTTCTTCTATTTTAATTATTGTATGTTTTTTTTAATCTTTTCTAATTCAATATTATTTTAAGGGGTGGGTGGGTTAGGGCATAGATGTAATTATGGAGTTTTATACTGTAAGCTGCCCCGATTGCATTGCAGAGGGATGGGATAGAAATAAATTTTATTATTATTATTATTATTATTATTATTAATGTTGGGGGGGCTCTACTGATCACATTCCACTTGCTGCTACATAGCCCTCACCTGACATCATTCTCCTTCATTTGGATGAGAACAATCCAGTTAAGACACTCAGGCTCCAACTTGTTGACATGGTCACATCAGACCTCCATAACATCCAATACTTAATCCCAGAGGTTCACATCTTATGGACAAAGAAGTTACCAAGACGGGTGTGGCAGGGCCTTTGTGGTAACTCCACAACTGATACAGCCCAGCATCATGCTAATCGGGACATCATTCATAACCTCACCTGGATAGGCGGCACTCCTATCTCCTACCCAGATATACATGCAGACTTGGCTTACCTATACAGAGGTGATGGTGTACACATTTTTTTGGGAGGGCTGTGATCTCTACTTGGATTTACTGATCCATCATCTATGACAATACATTCAAAGGACACGGCGTGGGGGAGAGGGTGCCAAGCTTGGAAAAGCCCCTTGTGTGACAGATATGGAAGGGAAGAGGGGACAATGGGCATGAGTTAAATTAGGGGGAGGTAAGCCTGGGGGAGATAGATGCATAGAAAATGGGGAACCTGAAATGCAGGATCATTTGGGCACATCCCAGGGATTGACTGCTGTGGCAAGTCCTGCCAGATGTTTACCAGTCCTCCACAGCGTGATGCTCTACTTGAGCATTTGCTGGTCTGGAAACCAATGGGCCCTGTGTCCCCTCAACCTTACTTTGCCTACATACTGTCTACTTGAGGAAGACTATATAATATGAATGGATAGTTGTTGCTGATTGATAGTTGTTGTATTTGTATTAAAGTTGTAGTCATCAGTTACTATCATTATCATTATTATTATTTTACCTGCCTCTCCCCATGGATTGAGGTGTGGAACAACAACAGACCAACATACAACATCAGTTAAAAACATACAATATCTGTTAAAATGAGTAACATCAATTTAAAAGAATGGATAAGAAAAATACCTATTAAAGAAATCAAACCATGTTTAAAACACATAGTTTAACATTCACAATTTAAAAAATTAACCCATAACACTGTGTCCAGCCTTTCAGTCTTGGCACAACCCTCATTCAGTAGGGATTGTGGGTGTAGATCTGCAGCCTCAGACTTCAGTTGGAAAGACAATTCTTCCTGAATGAATAATCACACAAACACATACCAGCAATCTTGGCCATGCCCAAAAGCAGCCTGGAATGCAACCATTTTTAATGGTATAATCCTATGTCCCCTGGCAGAGTGTCCCAGGATAGAGTGGGTCTCCCTCTCTAGGGAGAGGCTGGGAAAAGCAATCCACCCTTAGGTCCATTCTTGAGTCCCTGACGCTGTCCCTGTGGAAATGGCAGCAGACTTGGAGTCTCTACTGTCAGCCCTCTAATGTGTGGAGAGTTTTTAAAGAATGGGTGTGTCAGGGGATGGCATGGGAGGATTAGGCTCTGGATCCAGAGCTCTCCCAGGTTTCCAACTACACCCCTAACATCGGGGGAGGGAGGGAGGGAGTATGCCAGCCCTGGAACTTTTGAAAAGCATTTCCTTTGCTTTGCTTGCAGTGGGAGGTGATTCCATTAAACTTCACCATCACCTGAAATGAAAAGAAGGTGGAAAAGGCCTCTCTTTCTCCACTTTGCTTCTGCCAGCAAGGGGCGCAGATGTGTCCGGGTGCCATCATTGGAGCACTCAGACTCTTCAAGCAGGATTGCCCCATCAGAGAAATCTCTGCATGAGAATTCCCCTAATGTTCAAAGGTGTATGGATGATGGCCCTTTTCAGTGTGCATAGCAACCCCCCCCCGCCCACAAATCATAATGCAATGCAGATTTCTTGGGCAACCACAAAGGGAGGTGGGGAAATCTGAATGGGAGAAAACAACCATCAGCAATGTAATCATTAATAAAGATTCCTCCACCTGTCTTGGAGTATTCCCAGTTTTAAATGTATCTGTATGAGAAGCCCCATATCTTTGTTACATGCTGTTTAATTCTGTTCTATTCAAGCATAGTATGGTTTAAGCTTTTTAATTTAAATATTTCAAAGAACCAATTTGTGGCAGAGGTGTTAGTTTCCTTCTTAAGTACATATTATGCATTTTTATTACAATTTTGCTACAGCCAAATGTCTTTTAAAAGCCTGATTCACAAACCACTTCACTGCTCTTCAAGAATGGAAAACAAAGAGAGTGCTCCCGAAACGTGATTTACCTGCTGAAATGTAGTAAAAAACCCCATAGAAATTAGGGTAATTTAAACCTAGTTCTTATTTTTAGGCTTCAAAGTATTTTGGCATTTAGTTTGTTTGGCTTGATGATTATCATTTTATGTAGTTGTGGTTATTTTAAAATGCTGTTTCCATGACAGCCTTGTAAATGAACCTTCAGCTTATGTACTGCTTTCTCTTTTACAAATAAACCCTCTTCTCAGAGCAGGAATGTCTGATGGCAAGTGAAAATCTCCACCATATTCTTATAATGTGTGTGGTTTAACCTTACACTTCAGCTGAGTTGAACCATGAGTATCATGGCATATTTTCTTTCCTCTGAAATACTTGGGTGCATCAGAGCAGATCTATTCAGAAAGTACAATAGCCGACAGAATAAGATAGTCAAGTTTGGGACACCCTTTCAAAGTACTGCAGTGACTAATTACAAATAAGCAGTAACTATTCTGTCAAGGTACAATATCCTGTCTGATCTTGGAAGTTGAGCAGGATCAGCCCTGGTAAGTACTTGGATGCGAGGCCACCAATGAATACCAGGTGCTGTAGGCTATATTTTAGAGGAAGGAAATGGTAAAAATTACCTCTGAGTATTCCTTGCCTAAGAAAACCCTGTGAAACTCATGGGGTCACTACAAGTCGACAGACAACTTGAGGGCACATGACACACACAGTTAATTGCAATTAATTCTTTCCCCAGTAACTAAAATATAGTGAGATTACATTATGCTTGAAACTTAATGGGAAAGGAGTAATTCCATTCCTTTGCAGTACAACTGTAACTTTTAGTTACATTTATAGCCTGGCATTCTGTTAGGCAGTTATGATGTAATGAGCTAGGTTTATGATCTTGTAACTGATTCCAAGGATGCTGTTTTAGTGCTGAACCATTGTCTGCTGTCAGTAAAGGATTGAATGAGGGCAAACAAACCAAAACTTAATCCAGACAAGACAAATGTGCTCTTGGTCAGACAAAAGGCAGATCGGGGAAGAGGGTCTCTGCCTGTGCTGGATGAGGTTACACTCCACATGAAATCTCAGGCTCTCAGCCTGAGCTTGGGTGTTCTCCTAGATTCTGCTCTGAGCCTGGATGGCCAGGTTTCGGCAGTGGTCAGAAGTGCATTTGCACAGTTAAAGCTAGTGTGCCAGCTGTGCCCTTTGCTTGAGATGTCAGATCTGGCTGCAGTGATACATGCCTTGATTACATCCCCTAGGACTACTGTAACACACTCTATGTGGGGCTGCCTTTGAAATTGTTGAAAATGTCAGTGGGTCCATACAGGGGAGGGTTTTCTCTCAGTCCTGCCACTATCACAGGGCAGGAGAGAGAGGCTTTTCAGTGGCTGCTCCCACCCTCTCAAATTCCCTTCTATGGGAGGCTAGGCTGGCCCCCTCCTTTCTTCCCTTTTGCCAGGAGGCAAAGGCCTTTTTTATTTTATTTACGCAGGCTTTTAATGTGTAAGTAGGGAAGCTTCTTAATGGTGTGTGTGTTTTATTTGTTTTTAAACTTTTGTATGTCTTTTAAATTTTTAGACTTAGGACTTTTTCGGATGGAAGAAAAGTAACGCAAGCAGTGTCGCCAGGTTGCGATGCTGCTGCGCAAGAGGGTGCCAGTTTCGAACGACACTCTTCCCAGCGGTACTATTGCAGTACCGCTGGGACATTTGAGCGTGATATTTTTCTTTCCCAGCGTCATATTTTTACTTGCAACAGTACCGCTGGGAAGAGCGTCGTTCGAAACTGGCGCCCTCTTGCGCAGCAGCGTCGCAAGCTGGCGACGCTGCTTGCGTTACTTTTCTTCCATCCGAAAAAGTCCTTAATAGTTTTTAAAATTTTATTGTTAAGGTTTTTTTTAATGGCTTTATTTGGGGGGTCACCTTGGGGCAGGACCGGTTTAAGGAATTTTGGGGCCCCCTGCAATGCTTTATTTTGGGGGCCCCATATGTTTATCTCAGGTCAGTGTAACCTAACCTATTCACAATAGAGGATGCTCAGATAACAGTAGGACCCCTGTATCCATGGATTCATTATCCATGGGACACAAAACAGCACAACAACCATAGAGTCTTCCTAGAAAACCTTTGTCAGATAAGGAGGTCAGCAGGGGGCCCCCTTGACCTTGGGGCCCCCTGCCAATGCTGATTTGGCAGACTGGTTAAACCGGCCCTGCCTTGGGGCCCACTCTGGGAGAAACGTGGCATACAAATGAAAATAATAATAATAGAATCAAATAGTTGGAAGAGATCGCAAGGGCAATCTAGTCCAACCCCTTGCCATGCATGAATATACAATCAAAGCATTTCCGACCGATGGCCATCCAGCTTCTGTTCAAAAACCTCCAAAGAAGAAGATGCCACCACACTCTGAGGCAGTGCATTCCATTTCCAAACAGTGCTTACCATCAGGAAGTTCTTCCTAATGTTTAGGCAGAATCTCTTTTCCTGTAGTTTGAATCCATTGCTCCATGTCCTAGTCTCTGGAGCAGCAGAAAACAAGCTTGCTCCATCCTCAATATGACACCCCTTTAACTATTTAAACATGGCTATCATGTCACTACTTAACCTTCTCTACCCCAGGCTAAACCTACCCAGCTCCCTAAGCCATTCCTCTTAGGGCATGACTTCCAGGCCTCCCACTATTTTGGTCGCTCTTCTCTGGACACGCTCCAGCTTGTTATGTTAAGAATGAGAATGAGAATGAGAATAGTATTGTTTGGCAATTATATTTACCTTTGTGGTACCTTTGCCAAAACTGCAAATTCCCCCAAGCTCCCCTTAAAATCCAGGGACCTTTCCTGAAGGATGAAGCTTTGCAGCACTGGTGAGCAGGCTACTGAAGCATGATGTGTCCAGCTCACAGCAACTTCATTGACCCACCAACATCAGACCCACCAGTCTCCCCTCGTTATGATGCTAATGTTGAAAACAGCATGGTTATTCTGGTAAGTGTGTAAAAAAAATGACAGCAAAGTAAATAAATAAATAAATATTAATATTCATGATGATGATGATGACAACAACAACAATCACTACCCCACCTTTCTCCCAAAACTGAGACTTACACATTTAAATAGTAACAGTTAAAACATACAAAGAACAAACAACATTAAAATGGAATTAAACTACCAACAATGTTTAAAAACAATTTAAAATGTACCGTTAAACATGATAAAAAGCAGTTAAAATAACCAGCACAGTTAAAAGAATAAAAGCCATACAGCACCCTCCTAAAATCCCTTTCTTCTCAACCAGTCAAAAGACTGTCAGAATAAAATAAAATAAAATATATGCAGATAACTTTTCTTCTCTCCCCCCCACCCCCGCCATCACTCTTTGCATGCATCATCATTAAACAAAAAAATCCTACCCCTTAAAGCAGTCATCAGTGTTGTGGCTTAGTAAACAATGTTACATTGAATAAAAGGGGAAGACAACACATCCCTGAAACTTCATCCTATTAAAGAATAATGTTAATTGGTTAGGGTATGTAGAAGAAGGTTATATGGCCCATTGACTTTATATAGATTGAAATGCTAAGCAGGGCCAAGTAGAAACATCAGTAGGGAATAGAGGGTAAGTACTCATCAGTTTTATGTGCTCTTTCCTATTTTCCTATTTATTGCTTACCCCTTACAGTGTTGCTCAGCAAGCCCATGCAAGTCAAGCCAGCTGGTTTTGGAATATAATGTGGCTCAGCAAATGAGATGGTCCTATCATCTACATTCATTCACCAGTGCAAAAAACAACAACGCCCTGGTCTATCTACTGCACCAGAATGTAGCAGTGGACGTTTGAGGTAGTAGAACAGATTGTCCCACTTCAGCCTGCAATTGTGGGATCATCATTTTGAATCCCCCTCTGTCTAAGGCAAATTCAAAAAGCAGAGAACTAGAACAGGAAGCAGGAGATGGAACAGAACTTGTGATGCTGCTGAAACTCTAAGTTAGTTAGCTTGTGTATTGAGTCTACTAAGTTCCTATAATGGGTCCCAGTGAACTGAAACTGATAAGGAACTAATATATATTTTCTGCAGATGCCTATTCTGCCTGACTAAGCATCCAAACTCTGCCATCTTTGCATATGTGCAGATGTTGATTTTTGTATACAAAGCACACGGAGTAACAGTCAGACACAGAGGGAATGCATCACAAAGCATGTTGTTATGCATAAGGCAGTAAAGAACCCCATTATTAACTGCACCTCCCCCCCATTATGCATCTGTTGTTGCACAGATGTATAAAAAAATACCTGAAAGTCAAAACTAATCTTGGTCATGTCCACAGGATACAGTTATTATTATATTATACACTTATATTATACACTTTGATTCCACTTTAACTATCATGGTTCCATCCTGGGAATCCTGGGATTTGAAATTTCACAAGGTACTTAGAATTCTCTGCTAGTGTGCTCTAATGCTGTAGTTCAAAGAACAGGACTAAAGAATTCTGTGTAACTCACTAAACTATAACTCCCAGGATTCCATAGACTTAAGCCATAGCAGTTAAAGTGGTATCTAGGTGATACCACTTTATAACTGTGCAGGTTGGGTACACCCCTTGAAAACATGTTATAACAGATCTTTTTTGTCCAGATCAATAACATTTGATCTGTTATCTGATAGAGAAAAAAATGAATTAGGAGTATGACAATTCATCCAATAACAAATGAAAACTTTCTACCTTCATACTAGTGTTTGTTTTTTACTTGCTGGAAATTTCACATTAAAGTACATTCAAGAATGGAGCTCCCTATTAAGGATAGGGAGAATATTAGAAAATGGTTGGAAAATAGTCGAGAAACCCCCAAGGAGAAGAATCCTGAACTGATGAGAATCTTCGCAGTTAGGAATGTCTCTCTCTGGCTTTTCTTCACAAATGAAGATTCAGGAAGGACTCATCCCGCGCTTTCTGCAAATGCGCTGATGACTAAAAAGGCCAATCCGAGATAAACAAGTCCGGTTGCAGAAAGCACAGCAGAAGGTCTCCTTGGGTGATGTTTCCAGGTTGTGATTCTTTCTGTGTTGTCGTTTCTCTTCAAGACTTGTTCAGCGTGAGTTCTCAAATAAGGCTGCAGCATTGTGGATAGTGCGTCTCCATGCCTCACGATGTGAGGCCAGGGCGGACCATTGATGGTGATCAATTTGGCTAAGCCTGAGATGTTGTTTCAGGGAGTCCTTGTATCACTTTTTTGGAGCGTTCCTCTTATGCTGACCCATGGCGAATTCACCATAGAGTAGGAATGTATTTTGTGCAAAATTCACACATAAGCTGTTTAGTGCAGAAAACAGCCTCCCTTCCCGCAACTAATTTTCTTTTCAAAGGAAGCAACAAATAAATATACCATTCCTCCCCTGCCACTTTCCCATGCAGTTTTCAAAGCCCATTCACAATTTGAGACTTATCCTGAGCAAAATTCACACATGGTTTGTAGAGAAAATAGTATTTTTCTATGTAGGAAATGGCATCAAAGGCTGAACTGCTTGAATCCGCTGGTCCACTTTCTCCCTGGTCCTCTATCTTTGTTCTTGAATGTTTGGTGCACCAGTGTTACATTAGTACAACATGTAAACAAGCATCTTCATGCTGGGGTGGAGAACCCTGGAGCTTGTCTATACCTGTGAGAATACACTACCTTCCAGATGGCATATTCTGGCCCTGGATCTGCCCCGCCCACCTAGATGAAACAAGATGAAGACTGCATGCACATGCCAGCTGACATTGGTGAGCACCTCCACCACTGTTACGCATCACTCCCTCTGAAGCCAGGAAGGAAGCCCTCACCAGGTGATCAAGGCAGGGCACATGCAGGGGTCCTTGACCATGTGCTGGGGACTTCCTTCCTGGCTGTAGAGCTACTTCAGCAATGGTGGTGGCAACATCAGGTGAAGCAGACAGGTGTGCAGGCATGGACCCTGCATTCATGCACTAGCCTGATCTGGGTTTTTCTGTATTAAGTGGGTTTTCCTGGGTGTTTATTTAAAAAGTTGTAAATGGCTTTACCCTGGTTTCCCCTGAGCTTTGCTTCAGGCATCGTCAAGACTGCTCAGAGGCAAAATGGGGCAAGAAGCCAGGGGGCCGTTTACACGATGAAAATGTCCTGGGAAGAATTCGTGTCGATCCCTGGCAGTTTACACGTACATCAGGGCGGGTACATGATTTTCGGAAGGGGGGCCACCTTTTATCCCTCAACCTGCGGGACTTCCAGTCCCGCAGGTTGTGCCGGTTTTTAAAAAAGTCACTGAAGAATTCGGAAAATCGGAAATGTAAACAGCGTGGGACAAAAAGTCTCGGTACTGGGATGACCAGAAATGGTGACTGGGGGCGGGCTTAGAGCTCAGGGACCAGAAAAGGAGGGGTCAGTCACCCGTTCAACAGATCCAGCCTCACCAGCCGAAAACAAAGGCATCCCTTCCAGCTGCACGAAGGTTGATTTGTGTGTGCGCGCGCGTGTGTACTCAATCACCTTTTTAAATGGATTTCTAAACTGCAAACCCTTCAGCTTTACCTTTTCCTCAACTGCATGTTACAGAGAGATCGTAGTAGCTTGGTCACCTCCCTGGCACATTAAAATATTCAAGCCTCTGAGCGAATTAGCACCCTTTAATTCCCCCTCTCTGTGTTTGTGTCTTTCAAAACGCCTGCCTATAGCCATCTCTGCAGCCAGCTGTAGGGGTTAATATTTTAAAGAGGCAAGAGGAAAACCAGGCTTGATTTCAAAAGGAAAGCACTCAGCTTGCTTTCAAAGCACTCAGCTTGATTTCAAAAGGAAAGCCCTGCGTCTGAGCGAAAGATCTGTCTGGAACTTTCAAAATGCTTTCTGCCTCTTCTGAAAGGGTTAAAATGTTCAAGAAGCAAGGGGGAATAACAAACCTCTGCCCCCCTCTCTCTCCCCCCCCAGCCAGCCAATAGCATCGCTCGTGGCGCGGAACTCTAAAGGAAGTGCGTCACCGAGGTTGTGAAAACACGAGTAATCGCATCTTTGATTGACAGCCAAAAAAAAAAAAAATTAAAACCTAAACAAAACCGGAACTATGGACGTGTAAATATCAGTCACGGGACCACCCGGGATATCCAGATCAGCGACATAGATCGTATAAACAGCGAGGGGCGGATTCGTGATCACTATGTCACGGTAGGCAACGCGACAATTTCTGTCATGTAACTGGCACCCAGGGGAAACAAGGAGAAGCCAGGGTAAATAGCCCATCTAGACAAGCCTCTGGTGTCAGTGGGAATGGGTAGAGATGATTGGGGAGCTTTCTAGGATTTAAACTTCAAAGAAACCTCATTTTAAAAATAAATCAAATGTTCTCCTTCTCCAGTGCTGCTCACCTGATATTTGACTTCCTGTCCAGAGACCCAGAGAAGGAAAAATATCTCCCTCTGCTTCAAGGGATTTCTCAGCCAGCAACCCAGATTTGATGTTCCCACAAACATATAAGCCAGAGCGAGGTGGGTGGGGGGAAGCTTGTGGTAGTGAGCAATCAATCATTAAAACATAGATAACTGGTTTTGTGATGGGTGTGTTTTGGCTGCATGGTGAATTGGTTGCTGGGTCATTGGTGTCAAGCCTACATGCTCTACCTCAGCACTATCTACTAGGCTATCTAGACAATGTATAATAGCCACGGTCTTGTAGGTGAGCAATTTCCAAGTTTGAGGAAGACTTCCATTTCCTAAAGGAAGTCTCTTTTTTCTCTAGTAGCAACCACAAAACAACTTGACAACCATGCACCTTGTGGTGCCTTTTCTGATATGAGGTATGCATTCTGACTACAAGGTTATTAAGACAGGACTCACAGTGCTTTGAGCAGCATTAACAATAAGGGAAATTATAACAAGGCTTCTTTTCTTTCTCAGTTATTCAATGCATAAATATCCTCTGTTTTGTGGAGTATTACGTAGTGATGGTTTATTTAATTCTCTTGTTCAAGAAATGGAACAAGAGTCTTATTATGTCAATGTAATAGTGAAATCTCGCTAGAAATAGAATGACAGGAACATAGAAACCATTTGGGTAGAGGGGAATTCTAACATAAGAACAGTCCTTCCTATTATCTTCTCTCTATCCAGAATCGGCTGAAATTCAGAATCCAATTTAAATAATATTTGCTTTCAGTATCTATGATACACGGTTCTTCCTTTTTTCCTTAACATATATATATACACACACACACTTCTGATTCATAGTGCAAATCTTCAGGGGCATAATGAACTTCCCACCCCCAACAATTCTATCATATGTTGAATGCATAACATACTCAGTACAACTGTTGTTTAATTGATGTTTTCTTCTTTCCTCTTCAGTAAAAGATAGGATGCAAACATCACTATTCTCTTTTTAATTGAAGGCTCCCTCTTGTCCTGAGTTTGGGAGGAATGAAACATCAATTAAAGGATGACTGTGTAACATTTTATGTATGTTGACCTGAGCTTTGAACTGTGGGACAAACTGGTGGGAGGGCTGGGGAAGCCTGGTTCCACTTGTTGGAAATGAAACTAATTAGCAGAATATTTATTCCAGGGAAAGAAGGACTGAAGAAAATGTGAATCTCTTCAGGTTTAAGCATTTGCCACTTGAAACATCTATTTGACAAGTGATGCTATAAAGGTATTGTTATTAAAATACTATTTACTGTAGTTTGGACTACTTGAAGCAACATGGGATTTTACTGTTTTCCCATTAATTTCTTGATTCACTTGATGGAATACTGAAACTTTTTCTGATCAGTTCTATCTAACCTATTCAGATTTCAGTATTTACTTTCATAGTTCATAGTAGAAAGATTTCCACTATCCAGTTCCTATTAAACTTTAATTAATAGAAAACTTTTGCATGACTCAACACAGGGTGTGCCTTGGTTATGGCGTATCAGCTATGGCACTACACCAGACATCATTGTGATCATATTGCCCACAGTTTTCATGTTCTTTTCAGTGGTGCATATTGGAAAATGATTTTGAAATATAGTCGGTCCTCCGGATCTATGGAGGTTTGGTTCCAGGACCCCCGTGGATGATAAAAAAATGCAGATGGTTGTGTCCTATATTTTTAAATGATGGCAACGTGCTCATAGTTGCTTCAGCACAATCAAGTTCATATTGCTGCCATTTTAAGTATAAAACGTATTGATCTGCAGTTGGTCAAAATCACAGGTCTGGAGTCTGCAGATCAGGAGGGCCCACTGTAAACAAATTGCTGTCAGTTTTAACAACACTGAATGTGTGTGTGTGTGTGTTTTCCTCTCCTATAGTTCCACACTTTCTATAGTGTGCAACCCGAAATTAGGTATTGATACTAAGGATATACTAAGAATGTGCCCACTTGGAGTTTTTGGTTTTAAACTCATGGCTTTGGTACCATCTTCAGTCACTAGGTGGCAGTCTAAACAGTTTAAACTTCTCCATTGCCATCTTAAGTCATTAAACAGCAGATTTTCCTAATCTTAACATAGCTATTAGTCAGGGCAAAATAATTTTCTTGAAAGAAGGCATTCTGTAAGAATCTGATGTGCCAAAAGGCAACTAGGAAAAATTGCAGTAAGATCGAGACCACAAAACTGTGTGTGGCAAAGGCTGCTTGCAGAACAGGTGAGATTCCAGAGTGACAACTTGCTAAATAGAAGCCAAACAAAACAGCAGTGGGTGCATCGAGAATAGATGAGACTCCAGAGCAAAAATTTGCAAGTTTGGAAGCAAACAGAGCAGGAATGGCCCCATCTTGAGCATATGAATCCAGAACAGAAATATACAGGATAGGAACCAAACAAAGCAACAATGACTAGAGCCAGAGATGACCTGCAGAGGCGGGGAAAGGAGGGTCTCTGTTTTCTTGCAATCTAGGTTATGGTTCTGATTCATTAATTACAACTGACTCAGGGCTTGTCTATGATGGCTAGACTACTCCGCCTTTCGGCTGGAGTATTCTAGCTCCAGAGCTGGCCTGGTTCCTGCCCGTTACCATGACAAAATGGGCAGAAGTTTGCATGCACATGCTGGCCAATATTGGCAGGCACCTCTGCCACATGTTGCACTCTCTGAAGCCAGGAAGGAGGCCCTTAACATGTGATCAAGCAAGCCTGGTCACATGCATCTGGCCTTGATCACATGCTGGGGAGCTCCATCCCGGCTTCAGAGCAACACCAGTGGTGGCGGTGTCCGGAGATGCAGCCTGGAGTGCAGGTATGGACTCCTGTATTCATGTGCTGGACCCATCTGGGTTTTCCTGCAAGACACAGGTTGTCCTAGGGGCTATTCAGAAACATTTTAAAAGGGTTTACTCCAGCTTCCCCCCAGTGTCACCTTGGGCATCGTCAGGACTATCGGGAGGTGAATCAGGACAAGAGGCCTGCATTGTTTGGACTGCAGGGCTCCAACATGGTGGGAAGCCGGGGTAAATTGCCCATCTAGACAAGCCCTTAGATTCAACTTCTTGTACGCCCTTCCATGCAATGAGATGGAAAGGGATATGTTGAAACAGTGGCACCGTTCAGTTACCCCGAATGAATGGCTATAGCTTCTGTAGAGAACACATCATAATAAAACAGGGTGTATATTTATGAGCCCCACAGTCATAGGTATAAGTTGAAATTGGAATATCTATTAAATATTTAAATCCCAACCTATATCATGGGATCTTAGGGTGGTAGTAAAAGGCAATTTAAAAATAATTTAAAACAGTAAAAAAAAAGTACATTAATTTAAATCAGTTATAATTTAAAGGGGCTAAAAGCATATTAGACAATTTGACAAGTTCAAACAAGACCATTTAAAACCAGGTGAACCAACAGAAGAAAATTAAAAACCATTAATGTGGGCAACTTACAGTGAATAGAGGAACATGCTGGAATCCTCTTAATGACATACAAATGTTGTACGGGTGCATATGCTTTGTTTTGAACAGGGCACTCTGTCCCAAAACTTGCCCCCTGACAGTTGCCAAGCAATGGAAGGGGTAGGAGGGAGGTGGCCAGGCATTGAGAACTGCCTCTCATGCCCACTGCAGTTCCTGGAGTACAGGAGGAAGAGGAAAGAAGTTGCCATTCTTCTTCCTTACTTGTGAACTGCAGCAGGAACAAGAGGTTGTCCCCATGCCTCAGCTCCCTTCTTTCTGTTACCCTCTCCTCTCTGGCTTTTCTTCGCAAACGAAGATTCAGGAAGGACTCATCCCATGCTTTCTGCAAGCGCGCTAATGATTAAAAAGGCCAATCCGAGACAAACAAGTCCGGTTGCAGAAAGAACAGCAGAAAGTCTCTATGGGTGATGTTTCCAGGTTGTGATCCTTTCTGCGTTGTCGTTTCTCTTCAAGACTTGTTCGGCATGAGTTCTCAAATAAGGCTGCAGCATTGTGCATAGTGCACCTCCATGCTTCCCGATGTGAGGCCAGGGCGGACCATTGTAGGTGATCAATTTGACTGAACCTGAGATGTTGTTTCAGGGAGTCCTTGTATAGCTTTTTTTGGAGCGCCCCTCTTATGCTGACCCATGGCGAGTTCACCGTAGAGTACTATTTTTGGGAGGCGATGGTCCTCCATCGTAGAAACGTGCCCTGCCCAGCGCAGCTGTGTTCTCAATATCATGGCCTCAATGCTGGTGATCCCTGTTTGCTCAAGGACAGCAACATTTGTCACATAGTCAGTCCAGTGTATATTTAGGATTGTGCGTATACAGTGCTGATGAAAGTATTCGAGGAGTTGTAAGTGTGGCGATAGATGACCCATGTTTCAGATCCATAAAGGAGAATACCCTACTAAGCCATTTAATGACAAAATCAATAATAGCCCCATGAGGCTCATCAGGGTGAAAGGCATAGAGCGGAACGCACATAACAGATATTGTTCATATGTGCCATGCAGAATATTTGTTAAAGTATCCTTTAAAATTTTAATTTGGCTAATAATTATGGAGTTGCTTTAGTGACCCACAGATTAAAATACCAGTCATAGGGTTTTCCTTCAGATACCCTTTTCAGTTGCACAGTATTTGGGCAAATGCCTGAGCCTGTATTCAGAATTTTCTCCTGGGAAAGGCACACCTTAGCCTGATGCGCTCTCTCTCTCTCTCATTCTCTCTCTCTGGTTTTTTTTTCTTAAGAAAAGCTGAGTTTCACAATAAATTCAAAGAACAAATGGTTCTGAATTGGAGCAGATGTCCATGATAGTGATGATACACTGGTTCATATGCTATGCAGTCAAGTCTGCAACACCTGCTTTACCTCTGAGTCCTCTTGTGATACACTGTTGTTCATTTTATGTGGCAAGGTGGGCTAATGTAGTAAGGTGGATTCCCACTGACAGTTTCTCCTGCCTCCTTCCACGTCATGGTAGGGATGAAAATCCTAACTCAGTTTGTTCTTGTGCGATAAATAGCATATGGTAAATTATAATAATTTAATAATCTGCCTTCTTCAAGATGTTGCTTTTATTTTTCAGTTGGCCTCAAAGAGCTTTTGGGCATTTTTGAGATGTGCTTTTGCACAATTCTAGCGCATGTGCAAAATGGTAAATCCTGATCATATTTTACTTTATTTCATAAACTAGTAGTGGGTTCTGTCTTTGGATGAGTTCTGTCTTTGTGATCAATCAGCATGTCCTCTCTCTCTCTCTCTCTCTCTCTCTCTCTCTCCCTCCCTCCCTCCCTCCCTCCCTCCCTCCCTCTGTGTGTGTGTGTGTGTGCTAGTTTTGGGCAGAAACATTTTGTGTGAAATGCAGACAATATGACCATTGGTATCTCAGTCTTGTACTGAAGCAAGATGTATCAAGACAGTACATTTCAACCAAATCTCAGCAACTTTTTAATATCCCTATGTCATAGTTTCATATCCCTATGTCATATCCCTATGTCATAGTTCGTTCCTGCCTTTGACACTGGGGCAATAACCTCACTGGAAGCATACATGCAGGGAAAGATTATCAGTGCTTCAGTTCATACAATTGCTCCAGGCCATTCATTGGCTTGAAGTCCAGTTTTGAAAGATAAAGGTGTTCTTGCTTCTTTTTCTTCCACAACCACTTCCCGATTTTTCTGATGTTTCTGTTTATTACCATTGTTTTGTGTATTCCTTCACTGAGTACAAATGCATGGGATCAGACTGTTAGGACTTTATCAGATGGACAAAATATGGTGTCATAATGATGCCACATAACCACAAAAAGGCGCACATATCAAACAACATTGCCCTTTCACGGTTATGTCCCTGCCCAAACCTGTGGTTTTTAACTGACGGCTTAAGCCACCAATAGATCCCCCTGCCACTTTTTTTGCAACCATTGCTGGCATGTGAAACCTTGGGCCATTTAACTCTTGTACTTACCCCGACAATAGCCAGTCCAGTATGAACACTTCCAGGTGAGATTGGGACATCCAGGCAATTTTCGCTCTTTTTAGGACCTTCTCTGGGTTACTTGGGACTTTTAAAGTATGCATTTGTGCTTTGTGCAAATTTTTGTGTTTTTCTTGTTTTTAACTTTTAATTTCCCACGTGACAAAGTCTTGTGGGATTTCGAGTGAGGAAGCGAACGGGGCTCCGTTCGCTTCCTCTTTATTGCCAGGGAGCCTTTGCTGGGAAAGGAAGTAAGTGCGGTGGAGGGAGTTCTTTTGCCGGCATAAAAATGGGTTTTTCTATGCTGGCAAAAGAATGTTTCAAACTTGTTCATCTGATAAAGTCCTTAGTCTCAACTACACAGCAGGGTTGCAAAATGCATTCACACTAATGGTTCTTTTGCTGCTGACTAATGTGAATATTACTACAGTTGACAATGGGTCATTGACAAGTAAGGGCAAAGCAAAGCAAATTTGGATGCAGAAGGTAATACCCTTCAACTGTCCTGATTTGTCAGTGACAGGCCCAGTTAATACTCCGTCATCCTACTTTTTCAGCTGCTTTTAAAATGTTCCACCTTCTCTCTCCTCCTCCACTTCCCTCCTTTTTCTCAGCTTACTTCAGTTGCTCCAAACCAGTTCAAAGTGCAAAAGCAGTTTGCACTCAATTGACTCAGCAGGGAGAGAGGACAGGAGGGAGCAGAATCTTTCCCTTCCCTGCAAACTCTGGCAAAAGCAGCAAACTGCAGCAGCCTCTTCTGACTTGTGTGTTCTTCCTCATCAATAACTTTTACCTTCTGGACTATGTTCTGACATTTCTTGGCTACATGTGCCCCAGTTTTTTCTATGTGAAATGTTGGAGGGTATGAAGATATTTTTAGTGACCAAACTAGCCAGTTACAAAACTGGTTGATAACACAAACATCTGGCGATTTGGAAGAGAAGCACTTTCTGAAATTTTGGAATCCTGGAGAATCAGAGTTCCAAGCTGTGCTGAGAAACCTCACAGGTACAAGAAAGTCTCCCCTTTAGAATGCCACCTTTTCACATTCTGTGAAACTGAAAGAAGGGGCTGGTTTTTACATAATCTCTTGAATAGTCAGATTCCAGATGTCTGAAGGAGACTTTTCTCGTGCTCTGTTCAAGCATCTGCCAAGCATGTAGACTCTACACCAGTGATGGGCAACCTTTTGAGCTTGGTGTGTCAAACATTGCCAAAGAACTGAGCATAACTCAGGTGGTGTGTCACTTTGAGGAAAAAACATTATTTCGTTATATTTATTGCTTAATCAACAATATTATTACTTGTTTATTAATAATTAATGAGTTGTTACAACTCATGTGACAACTGAGTAATCAAAATGTGCAGTTGTCCCTTCACATTCGTGGGGTTTAGGTTCTGAAGACCCCCACGCATGTGAAAAATCTGTGAATAATAACAGCCCCCCCCCAGCCTCCCGAAAGAGGTGATGGGGCCTCCAGAGGCCCCGTCACTACTTTCCCACCACCACCCCGCCGGCCTCCTGAAAGTGGTGATGGGGCCTCCGGAGGCCCCGTCGCTACTGTCACAGATCTGTGCAGAGCGCAGTCACTCCCTGTTCATCCGAACAGGGGATAAGCAACGAAAACGTGTGCTTTGTGAGCAAACAAATACTCCTTTGGTGCAAAAGTAAGTCCATGCCAAAATTCTTTTAGGCTTTTATTAATAACAATTAAATAAAAAGGAAAACAATAACAGAAAGCATTTAACCATGTTTTCTAGGTTCTCTCTAAGCAAGAGAGGTACACACAAGCTTGAAGCTCTTTTCCATCTCAGGAACAAAAAAATATAACCCCTCCCAATTATATAGACCATAATACTTAGTCCTTGGGAGAACCGAAAGTAATCTTAAGTTTCGTTTCTCACATACAAACCTAAAGAACAGAATAACAGAACAGACAGATTTATTACCCTCTAATAGCTAAAGATGGCGCCAGGCATGTCTGGCTAAAAAATTATTCAGGGAGGGGGAGACAAACTCCTGATCTCAAAAACTATTTTCCCTGACACCCCTCTAATTTTTCATCCAGACATTGACATATCATACCCAGTCTGTCACACAAAAGATCATGTTTAATATTACCCAACGCTTTAGTAAATAAATCTGCTATATTTTCTTCACTGGGACAATACACCAAATCAATTAAACCATTTTGAACAGCTTCCCTAACATTCTGAAATTTTACAGCCACATGTTTTGTTCTACTTTTAACACCTTGTGCTGTAGCCATCGCTATACATGCTTGAGAGTCTTCAAAAACTTTAACAGCTTCTGAAATTGGCATACCTAAATCACTAAAAATTTGTTTTAGATAAATCAGCTCATTTACCACGCTTGACAACGCGGCAAATTCTGCCTCTGCCGAGCTTAAAGCAATAGTGGATTGCTTTTTTGACCCCCAGTGTATGGCAGTGCCAGCATAAAAAATTATCATCCCTGAATCAGAATATCTATTTTGGATTTCGCTGGCAAAACTGGCATCGCAAAAAGCTTCCAACTCATGAAAACCTTGTGAACTTATTTTCACGCCATAATCCAAAGTTCCACGCAAATATCTTAATATGCGTTTCAAACCTTGCCAATCATGTTGAGTTGGTTTTGACACTTTTCTAGACAAAATATTTACAGCATATTGTATATCTGGACGTGACCATCTTGCAATATACAATAAACTTCCAATTACAGAATGAAAAAGTTCAGGATGTTCAAATGGCCTAGAATCTGTGACATTTATGAAATCACAACACATAGGAGTTCGAGCAGGTTTACATTGAGACATGTTACAAAGATCCAAAACTCTTTCAATCTTTTGAACTTGACTCATTTTAAAATCACCATTTTCAAACCTTTGAAAATCTACTCCCAAATAGTTTCTAATTTGACCAAGGTCCTTCAATTTGAATTTTGAACCCAATTCCTGTTTAAATCTTTGCACCTGAACATCAGTTTGTGTAATCAGGCAGAAATCATCCACAAAAGCGACGACGATTTCATAATTCTGATTAACACCCCTTGTATACAAACATGGATCAGCAATGCTGTTCTGAAAACCAACATTCTTCAGCTGTTCATCCAAACAAAGGTACCAACATCGGCCACTTTGCTTGAGACCATACAAGGCTTTATTGAGGCAATAAACCTGGTCTGCTCCCCCACTGTGAAACCCAGGAGCTTGCTCCATATAGATGCACTCATCCAATGGAGCATTTAAATATGCAGTCTCTACATCAAAGTGATTGACTTTAAGTTGGTTTAAACTTGCAATAGATAAAGCAATCTTTACACTTTGTACTTTAACAGTGGGTGCAAAAACCTGATCATAATTTTGATACTGTATCTGTGAATACCCCTTTGCAACCAAACGTGCTTTGTATTTGACACCCCCATCCTGCAATTGCTTTCTCTTATATACCCAACGGCAACCCACAGCCTTTTCTCCCTGTGGCAATGCCACAATACGGAAAACATCATGGCCTTTGATGGACTCCATTTCATTTTCCATTGCCTCTTGCCACTTTTGTTGTTCTTCTTTTGGCAACTTTAAAACATCAGTATAATTATCAGGTTCAAAAGTCACCTGGCAAACTTTTACATTCTGTGCTGTGAATCTTAGAGGAGGCACTCCCTTTGTCTCTCTGTTAGAGCGACGGGGGACAACAGGCTGAGCCTGATCATTGTCAGAATCTGCATTTGAATCACTTTCCACATCAAAGGATTCATGCTTGGAACCCTCTCCTCTCAAGTCTGGGGAAATACCAGTGCCTGACTCAGCAGCCTGTTGCTGCTGCTGTTGTTCAGATTGATTTTCACCAACAAATGAAGGCAAAACCACATCTAAATTAGCATGGACATGAGACCAGTTGGCCTGCTCCTCAAATTCAGCATTCCTGGAAATCAAAACTCTCCCATCCCCAAACGCGAACCGCCAGCCCTTTGATGATTGGTCGTACCCGACAAATCTGAGCCTCCTAGCCTTGGGTTCCCCCTTTTTTCTGTTTGCCTTAGGGATATTCACCCATGCATAGGACCCAAAGGTCCTAATGTGCCTCACAGATGGCTTTTTGCCATAAAACATGAAAAAGGGTGTATTTGAAACCACAGAACTGGGTACACGGTTACTTAAATAAGCAGCTGTTAACATAGCTTCTCCCCAGTACTTCTGCTCAACGTTTGCATCAAACATCAGGCTATCTTTAATTGTTTGCAAAACACCAATTTTTCTCTCAGAAATTCCATTCTCATTAGGACTATAAGGGGTTGTGAGTCTGTGGAAAATTCCTTTTTGTTTTAGCCAATTTTGGAACTCATTTGACATGAATTCCCCTCCCCTATCTGACTGGAGAGATGACACCTTCTGGGGAAAATGTCTCTCAACATAAGCCACCCAATTTTTAAAAGTCTGAAATGTCTCATCCTTACTCTTGAGTAAGAATAGGAAACAAAAACGACTGAAATCATCAACCAAGACGAGGATGTACTTGGCTCCTCCCAGGGAAGGTGGATAGGGGCCAGACAGGTCCATATGAACCAATTCTAGAATTCTTTTTGACTTTCTCTCACTATGCTTGGGAAAAGGATGGACCTTGGATTTCGATTTTTTACAAATTTTACAATCCAGGTACTTCTGACAAGCCCTCAAATTTAACCCATCCACCATGTCAGGCATCTGCCTGAGGACCTTAAAGCTAGCATGGCCAAATCTCCTATGCAACAGATGTACACAATTATCATGCAAAGGAGAGTTTGCCATTATAGTACTGGTTTGAGGCTCCTGTACACTATTATACATATAATACAGTTGGTCATGAAAAACCCCTTCAGCCATAACAGTACCATCCTTTAAAATATAACATTTGTTCCCTTTAAATTGTACTTCATAGCCCTCCTGTGTCAATTTAACAACAGAGAGTAAACACATTTTTAAATCAGGAACATACTGAACATTTTTTACATCCATGTTCAAACATTGTACAAAACATGTACCTTTACCCAAACATTTTGACTTGGATCCATCAGCCAAACTCACACTTGAGGGGCTAGTCTCTTTAAAGTCCTTAAAGAGTTCTTTATTATTGGAGATAAAAGCATTGCAGCCGCTATCCAAACACCATTGAGATAAATCTCTATTTTGCTCCTTCACAGCTTGCAAAACAACTACAGAAACAGTCATACTAGATGAAGCAGGCTTTTTCTTGCTTTCTTTGCTCTTTTTTGCTTTGCACTGTTTTGCAAAATGTCCATCTTTGCCACAGTTCCAGCAAAGCTTAGATTTCACAGCAAAAGCGGGGACCATACCCTTACTGGAGTCTTTAGAGCCATCTACTGGATCATTTGTAGAATTGCGGGTCTTCGCCTGTACAGCCTTTTGAGCAGAATTTTTTCTCTCCAACCATTTAGCCTCTTCTTCCAACAAACGACCAGTAATAAAATTAATGGTCATATTTGCTGCTGCCATATTTTCGAAGGAGAATATTAAGGCATCGAATTTTTCTGATAAACTTGATAAGAGGATATGAACTTTTTCTTGTTCAGTAAAATGGACATTAATCTCCTGCAACTGATGGAAATATTGCCGGATAGTTGAAATGTGTGTGGCTACATCGCCATCTGGCTGCAGCTTTAGTCTATACAGCTTCCTTGTTAACATAAGCTGTGAACCAGTCCCAGCATGGACATAAACCTGCCGCAGTGCTTGCCAAATGTCCCTGGCCGTGGCACAGCCTCGCACATACATCAACTGACTGTCCTCAATTGCCAAAATGAGAGACGCTTTTGCGCGCTCCTCAGACTGCTGTTGCAATACAGAAGCGCCTTGGGCAGGGGGGGCTAAAATGGGAGCGTGTATCAATTGTTGATGCAAATAAGCCTCCATCTTCACAGCCCACAAATGATAATTCTTATCATTTAACTTTTGGAAGGGAAAAACTGCCATACTCTGAGCCATTGTCCATAAACTCTTTAGCCCCTCTCAACTGATTATCTGCTTCCCTCACACAGGGGTTGCTTACCAGCAGGGCGTTGTAAATGGTTCGGTCTCAGCAGTCCTCACAGCAGGCTTTCTCACCTTCCAGTCCCCTCCTTGCTGGGGTTGTAAGCTCTTGCCAGGCGTAAACAAAAGCAAGCTCCAACAGCTTCAAAGGAAAAAGACTTCACACCAAAGGGACAAGTTGCCCAACTTGCCGCTTGTTCAAAGCCCCTCTCAGCTCAGGCTTAAACAATTCGCAGCATAAGAGCTTCACGGCTCATAAACTCTTGAGCCAGCAATCCTGGGCATCCCATAACCTGTCACAGATCTGTGCAGAGCGCAGTCACTCCCTGTTCATCCGAACAGGGGATAAGCAACGAAAACGTGTGCTTTGTGAGCAAACAAATACTCCTTTGGTGCAAAAGTAAGTCCATGCCAAAATTCTTTTAGGCTTTTATTAATAACAATTAAATAAAAAGGAAAACAATAACAGAAAGCATTTAACCATGTTTTCTAGGTTCTCTCTAAGCAAGAGAGGTACACACAAGCTTGAAGCTCTTTTCATCTCAGGAACAAAAAAATATAACCCCTCCCAATTATATAGACCATAATACTTAGTCCTTGGGAGAACCGAAAGTAATCTTAAGTTTCGTTTCTCACATACAAACCTAAAGAACAGAATAACAGAACAGACAGATTTATTACCCTCTAATAGCTAAAGATGGCGCCAGGCATGTCTGGCTAAAAAATTATTCAGGGAGGGGGAGACAAACTCCTGATCTCAAAAACTATTTTCCCTGACAGCTACTTCCCCCCACCACCCTGGCCTACCAAAGGTGGCGACGGGGCCTTCGGAGGCCCCATTGCTACTTTCCCCCTGCCTCCCACGGGTTTATTTTTGGTGGGGAATACCTCATCCACGAGTGAAGCAGGGAAAGATATAAAAAGAGGCAGACTTACCTGCTGGAGGTAGAGGAAGGCTAGGGGGAGGTTAGGGAGTGTGGGAGCAAGGCGGAGTTGGAAATGAGGAGGCAGCCTGAGTTAGCCATGGAGCAGAGCATGTCTTGCCGGCTAGCCTAGGAGCGATTACACGGTCAGCTCCTTGGCTCCCAGACCCTCGGCTTCTTCCCTTCGCAGCACTTACTCCCCCTCCCTGGAATGCCACACATGCACACACACATTTCCCCTCCCTCTTTCTCCTGTGAGGAGCTATTTAGGAGGGCTCCACTGGAGAAGCTGCACGCGGTGCCCTGGACTCAAACAAGAGGCCTGCCTGCCCGCCGCCTTTCCTGGCCTTTCCGAGGTGGCTCCGAGGCTTCGGAGCCACCTGGGAAGGCCGGGAAGAGGCCAGGTGGCCACCCTCCTGCTCACCTGCCATCTTCCCTAGGGTTTCTGAGGTGGCTCTGAGGCTTTGAAGCCACGGAGCCACCACGGGAAGGCTGCGGAGAGGCCAGGCGGTCTCCCTCCCACTCACCCGCCATCTTCCCCGGCCTTTCCGAGGCAGCTCTGAGGCTTTGGAGCCAATCTTGGGAAGGCTGGGGAGAGGCTGGGCAGCCACCCTCCTGCTCTCCCACCATCTTCCCCAGTTTTTCTGAGGCGGCTACGAGGCTTCGGAGCCACCTCGGGAAGGCCGGGGAGAGGCCGGGCAGCCACTCTCCCACTAGCCCGCTGCCTTCCCCAGCCTCCCCAAGGCGGCTCTGTGGCTTTAAAGCCATGGAGCCCCCTCGGGAAGGCCATGGAGAAGCTGGGCAGACACCCTCCCACTCACCTGCCATCTTCCTCAGCCTTTCCGAGGTGGCTCTGAGGCTTTGAAGCCTGGGAGCCGCCTCGTGAAGGCTGGGGAGAGGCCAGGCGGCCACCCTCCCGCTCGCCTGCCATCTTCCCCGGCCTTTCTGAGGTGGCTCCGAGTCCCACCCTCCGGCCACCTTACCTGGCCTTTCCGAAGCAGCTCCAGTGAAGCACAGAGGGCCCCAGGGTTGGTGGCCTGGTGGGGGGAAGCTCCACCCCCCGTCTTCCTAAAGTGGCAATTGGGGCTTTGTAGCCCTGCCCACCACTTTCCTCTGCCTTTCCACCCTACCTAAAGTGACGATTGGGGCTTCATAACCCCGCCTGCCACTTTCCTCCCCCGCTCCCTAAAGCGAGGCTTTGAAGCGTGGATCACGTCTTTATGGAGGGTGGTGAGGTTGGGGGCAGGGGCTGGGGGAGGAGGCCTACAGCCACGTGTCAGCACAAATGGCTACGTGTGTCAGTGCTATCCGTACATCGCGCCCCCCCATTCACATCTATAGGCTTTGTTTATGCTTGTACAAGGGGCTTGATTGATCCCAATCAGTGGTCCTTTCTAATCCTGCTATTTAAACACTGCCTCCTCCTCCTTTTAAAAAAGGTGCAGAATTGAGGCTAGAGGGGCCTTCTAAATTAAAAGCATGAGCTCAGTCACCAAACAATAGCCTCCCCTAAAAGCTCTCTCCTCTCCATGCAGGGCAATGTCTAGTGCAAAACAGTACCATCTATTAAAACAAACCAAAAGTTCATATTTACCAAGTGGAACATGCATTAAAAAACCCAAAATGAATAAAATTCAGAAGCTTACAGCATTCTTGAAACATCCTCACATAGAAAGGAAGCTGCTGGATATTTATGCTTTCTTCTTTGCTCCTTTCATTTTTTATCCCTTTTGCCATTGTTCCAAGTTATTTCTTTTCATTGCTAACCATCTCCCAGCACTATTATTTGTCCAAGAACCAACTGTTGTTGTGGTTGGTTTTTTCAAACATTATAATAGGAAAGTATTGTTGCCTTACAGGGTATAAATGTGGTAAGAGTAACAGATGAGACAGATAATAAATCGTTGTACCATTTGGAGATAAAGACATTTGTACCTACCTTCCCTTTCTTTATATGGGGGAGTGTGTGGCAAAATTTTAAGCAGCTAAGCAGAAGTCAGAGACATAACTAAAGAACTTAAAAAAAAAAAACCCTCTCTAGTAAACTCTGCTATAAACAAGACTTTGGATCTTAGTTGAAGCATCAGTAAGCAGAACTGAACATCAAAACGTTTTCCACCCAAAGTTTGCTGCATTAAAAGACTGAGATGAAACACAATTAGCAAACAAAAAGCGGCAACATTGTAGAGGATGGTCACTTTTTGTATGTCATGTGGCTTTAAAAACAAGTCAGATAAATGATGATGCCATTAAAACTGAACTAATTAAAGAAAGCTTCTTTTAAGAACTCATTAACTGCAACCTCATTTGCATAATGATGCATATTAATTAAGTTTTAATGAATCTGAATTTGCACCAAGCCTATTCATGTTGGCTTTGAAACAAATTGAACAAATTAGTTAAAAGCTTTTTGGAATCTACTTTTCACACAAAAACAGGATATGAATGCCATCATCTCCACAAAAAAGAAATATTTTTTCTTTTAATTTAATTCAAAGGTATGCAGGCCCCATCTCTTAATTATTTTTAAATGCAATCATTTCTACCTTTTTTCTTCACCGTACACACACACACACACACAATTACTCATTCCCATGCAGGAAATGTTGTAAATGGATGTGGTGGGATAAAACCATTACAGCCAATTTCTTGAATAAGGTGGAAACATTTGACTTTGGGGTACTTTTAGTTTATTTAATGCAAAGGTTTCAATTTTGTCAGAAACCTTTAGGCATCTGAGCTCTCTGTTAAGGATCCACTGAATCTTTGTTTTTATTGTTCTATCAGTTTTTTAAGTCCTGTGTTAAAAAAAATGAAATTGCTTGCCTGGTACCCATCTCCTAAAGTCAGATTTCACATCACAGGAATTATTTAGAAAAAAGAGGGCTAATGGTGAAGAATGATTTCTAAGCATTTAAAGCCTATGTTGTCTTGCTTTACTGTTCAGTGGATGTTAATTTTCCTTACATACACACTACACACACACACACACACACACACACACAGTATACACAGAGAGCAGAATCCAATTTTAACAAGTTTGCTTTCAGTTTATAATAAAAACAAGAATTACAGCAGAAGCACTATTGATTTCCTTATACTCCATTGTGTCTTCATCAAGAATGGAGAGATTTATGTAATTACTGCTCCATCTTTTGTTGTTCAGGAGGACTTTTTTTTAAAGTCAGCAGATACAAAGGCTGAAATGCTTTCATTGTCAGGATTAAAAGATCATCTCCCTCCTTCCCCATGTTAAACTATTTTTCTATGATCAGTTTCTTTAGGGAGTTTGAAAACAAGGAAGATGCTACATGATGACAATTCTCACTTTTGTGATTTATAATCATGCATGCGTGAACACATGCGCACTATCTTTTCTTGTACAACCTCTCTGACTTATAAAAATATGCTCATTATTTTCTTTCATGCTCCACCATGACATCTCCTGGCCTTTGACAAGGTACCCCATACTACTGTTGCAAGCAAGCTAGTAAAATGTGGGCTAGACAATGAGACTGAGAGGTGGATTTGTAATTGGTTGACCAACCGAACCCAAAGGGTAGTTACCAATGGCTCCTCTTCATCCTGGAGTGAAGTGACCAGTGGTGCCACAGGGTTCTGTCCTGGGCCTAGAACTATTCAACATCTTTATCAATGACTTGGGTAATAGAATAGAGGGCATGCTTATCAAATTTGCAGATGGCACCAAACTAGGAGGGGTAGCTAATACCCCAGAGGACAGGACCAGAATTCAAAATGGTCTTAACAGATTAGAGAGCTGGGCCAAAACTGAAAAATGAATTTCAGAATGGAAAAATGCAAGGTACTGCACTTAGGGAGAAAAATGAAATGCAGAGATATAGGCTGGGTGACACCTGGCTTGACAACAGTGCATGTGAAAGGGATCTAGGAGTCATAGGAGATTTTCAGACGTGATTTTCGGCTGTATATATTCCAAAACAGCTGCGTTGCTGCTGCGAGGCAGGGGAGCAGTTTCGGACGACGCCATTCCTCTGCTGAACCCCTCCGTGTCACTTCCGTGACAGAATGGAGGAAGCCGCATCATATTTCACTCACGGGCAACAATCGTGAATGAAATACGATGCGGCTTCCTCCATTCTGTCACGGAAGTGACATGGTGGGGTTCGGCAGAGGAACAGCGGCGTCCAAAACTGCTCCCCTGCCGCGCAGCAGCAACACAGCTGTTTTGGAATATATACAGCCGAAAATTGCGTCTGAAAATCTCCTTAGAGGACCACAAGCTGAACATGAGTCAAAAGTATGACATGACAGCTAAAAAAGCCAATGCAATTCTAGGCTACATCAATAGGAGTACAGTATAGTGTCTAGACAGAGGGAAGTAATAGTGCCACTGTATTCTGCTTTGGTCAGACCTCATCTTGAATACTGTGTCTATTTTTGGGAGTGACAATTCAAGAAGGGTATTGATAAGCTGGAAAATGTCCAAAGGAGGCTGACAAAAATGGTGGGAGGTCTGGAAACTATGCCCCATGAGGAGTGGCTGAAGGAGTTGGGTATGTTTAGCCTGGAGAAGGGAAGGTTCAGAGGTGATATGATGGCCATTAAATATTTAAAGGATGTCATACTGAGGATGGACCCAGCTTGTTTCTGCGGCTCCAGAGACTAGGACCTGGAGCAATGTATCCAAACAACGGGAAAGAGATTCCACCTAAACCTTAGGAAGAATTTCCTGATAGTAAGTGCTATTTGACAGTGGAATATGCTGCCTTAGAGTGTAGAGTGTGGAGGTGTCTCCTTCTTTGGAGGTTTTTAAACAGAGGCTGGATGGCCATCCATTGGGAGTGTTTTGATTGTTTATTCCAGCATGGCAAGGTGTTGGACTGGATGGCCCTTGTGGTCTTTTCCAGCTGTTCGGTTATATGATTCAAGTAGGGGCCAGCGCCAATTCTCTCCAACATAACACTAGAATCCTCTTGCTGACATATGCAAATATAACTCCCAGTTATGCCAGCATACACATTCTGACAGATGTTGTGGAAGCAGGTATCCTGTACATCCTTGAGTAATGCCCATCAACCTGGGCACTCAGCACCACCTGGGAGAAGAAAGAGCAACCTAACCTTGGGAGCAGAGACTGCTCATTTTTCCCCAGTACAGAAGGACAGCTTGAATATGCCCAGGAGAACTCCTGCAGCTGAATAGTGGGGGCAAGCCCCTAGCTGCAACTGAGCACATGGGAAAGAAGTAAGGAAAAGGAAACAACCTCTTTTGTCTCCCCAGCTGACAGCAGAACTAAGCTGGCAAAGACTTGATTTCTCCCAGTGTGCCTGAAAGGCACCTAATCCCATCTGATCTTGGAAGCTAAGCTGGGTCAGCCCTGGTTAGTACTTGGATGGGAGACTGCCAACAAATCATAGAATCATAGAATCATAGAATTGTACAGTTGGAAGAGACCACGAGGGCCATCCAGTCCAACCAGGTCCGGTTTAAGGAATTTTGGGGCCCCCTGCAATGCTTTACTTTGGGGCCCCCGTATATTTATCTCAGATCAATGTAACCTAACCTGTTCACCGTACAGGATGTTCAGATTATAGTAGAACCCCTGTATCCATGGGTTCATTATCCATGGGACACAAAACAGCACACCTACCATAGAGTCTTCCTAGAAAATGTGTCTTCCCTAGCCCTTTTCTAGGCCCTCCAAGGCAACTCTATGGTATTTTAAACCAGAAGTCCCATTATTTTCAATGGCGTTCACTATTATTCATGGTTTTCAGAATCCACGCCCCCCCCCCGAACCAATCCCCAGTGGATAAGAGGGGCCTACTATATTACATAATTTGCCACCAATAATTTAGTTTAAAAACTATATTATGGGCACTAACATAATATTTTTTGATTATTAGCAATTAATGTAATGGTGTAGATTTCCTCAAAGAAAATAAAGAGTAGACTACAAGCTAAACATGAGTTAGCAGTGTGATGCAGTAGCAAAAAATGCCAATGCGATTCTAGGCTGCATTAATAGGAGTAGTGTCTAGATCAAGGGAAGTAATAGTTTCACTCCATTCTGCTTTGGTCAGACCTCACCTGGAATACTGTGTCCAGTTCTGGGCAACACAATTCAGGAAGGAAAGATGCTGAGAAAGATGGTGCGAGGTCTGGAAGCCATTACGCCCTATGAGGAACAGCTTAGGGAGCTGGGTATGCTTAGCATGGAGAAGAGAAGGTTGAGAGGGGACATGATAGCCATGTTTAGGTATTTGAAGGGATGTCATACTAAGGATGGAGCAAGCTTGTTTTCTGCTGCTCCAGAGACAAGGACACGGAGCAATGGGTTCAAACTACAGGAAAAGAGAATCCACCTAAACATTAGGAAGAACTTCCTGACAGTAAGAGCTGTTTGGAAGTGGAACACACTGCCTTGGAGTGTGGTGGAGTCTCCTTCTTTGAGTTTTTTTAAACATAGGTTGGATGGCCATCTGTCAGGAATGCTTGGATTGTGTGTTCCTGCAGGGCAGAAGCCGATCGGATGGGATCGCTGTTGCGGTCCCTTCCAGCCCTATGATTCTATGCTTCTAGGCTGCATTTAGAGCCTGGGAAAGTTACTCTTGGATTACACCTCCCAGAATCCTCCTGCCAGCACCCTTCTCAAGGTCTGGTTGCATTGTTCCTTTTCCAGCATTCTCTAGCCCAGTGGTTCTTAACTTGGGGTCCGCAATGTCCTCACAGGGGGTTCACAGAGGCTTGAAGGCTGCTTGGCCCACCTCCTCCCTGTAGTGGAGTAGCCACGTGACAGGAACCAAGGCAAAGGCTGGCTGGCTTGGCCTGCACATTGCCATTCAATCCACTCCAGCCACAAACTTGCAGGAAGAAGCAAGAGTGTCTCTGAGGGAATGTTTAATGGATGGTGTAATTGTATTGTTGTTGTTAGCTATTATTATTAGCTATTATTATTAGGGTTTTAAATCTTGAGTTAAGTCTTGGGGCAACAAAAGATATTTAAAGGGGGTCCCTGGTAAAGAAAAGGTTAAGAATCACTGCTCTAGGCCAATGCCTCTCACATAATACTAATGCAATACTCATGTTTTAGTGACAACAATAAAACCATCGTTCCCAGTAATATTACTCCAATTTTTTTTATATTCTTTATATTCTTCTGTTAAAAGAGCTAGAGTGTTGTAGAAGTTTCAGCATTGCCCTATGACAATGGTGACCAGGGTTTGAATCCTTACTCAGACATGAATACCTACTGGCTCACCTTGGGCAAGTCACACTCTCTCAGCCTCAAAGGAAGGCAAAGGCAGACCCCCTTTGAACAAACCTTGCCTAGAAAACCCTATGGTAGGTTGGCCTTACTCAGAAATGATCTTGAAGGCACATGGGCAAACACACACAAATTTCTTTTGCAGGCTGAACTCAGTTGGCAGCAAGGGGAGGAAGCTGAAGAAGAGGAGGAAAGGGAGGGGAGAGGAACCAAGGAGGAAAGGGAGGGGAGAGGAACCAAGACATGTTAAAAGCAGCTGGAAAGATGGGCTGGAGGGGATCTATGTGCAAGGAAGGAAAGGAAAGGAAAGGAAAGGAAAGGAGCCCTTTCTGAGGGAGACAACCCTCAAATTCCCTGTCTCTCTCTCTCTCACACACACTCACCCTATCCGACATGCCTCTCCCTCCAGCTTCTGCCATGGAGGGCTGCTGTTTCTTTCTCTTTAGTTTTGGAGAGGCTGTTTTGTTTGTTGTTTTAAAAAAGCCAGCAGGAGGTTTTTGGAGGAGGAGGGTAAGAGGGGGCTCCTCCCGGCTGTCTCCTGGCTGTCTCCTTCGTCAGATTAAGGAGACCAACACGGGGCCCTCTCTTGACCTCGGGGCCCCCTCTTGACCTTGGGGCCCCCTGCCAATGCTGATTTGGCAGACAGGTTAAACCGGCCCTGAGTCCAACCCCCTGCCACGCAGGAAATCACAATCAAAGCATCCCCGACAGATGGCAATCCAGCCTCTGTTTAAAGACTCCAAGGAAGGAGACCCCACCAAGCTCCGAGGGAGTGTGTTCCACTGCCGAACAGCTCTTACTGTCAAAAAGTTCCTCCTAATGTTGAGGTGGAATCTCTCTTCCTGGAGCTTGCATCCATTGCTCTGTGTTCCAGTCTCTGGAGCAGCAGAAAACAAGCCTGCTCCATCCTCAACATGACACCCCTTCAAATACTTAAACAGGGCTAACATATCGCCTCTTAACTGTCTTTTTTCCAGGCTAAACATACCCAGCTCCCTAAGTCTCTCCTCATAAGGCATGGTTTCCAGACCTTTCACCATTTTATTTGCCCTTCTCTGGACATGCTCCAGTTTGTCAATATCTTTTTTGAATTGTGGTGCCCAGAACTGGACACATTATTCTAGGTGAGGCCTGACCAAGGCAGAATAGAGCGGCACTATTACTTCTCTTGATCTAGACACTATACAGTTGTCCCTTCACATTCGCGGGGGTTAGGTTCCACGGACCCCCGCAAATGTAAAAAAACCGCAAATATTGATTGCCCCCCCTTCCCCCACCAAAGCGACCATGGGCCCTCCGGAGGCCCCATAGTCACTTTCCCCGGACTCCCCACGCACTCCCAAGGCCTTCACGGGGCCTCCGGAGACCCTCCCAAGGCCCTGTGGAGGCCTCCGCGGCCCTCCCTCCTCCATCCCCAGGGCCTTCACGGAGCCTTCCAAGGCTCCGTGAAGGCCTCCCCGGGCCTCCCCCCTCGCTCCCTGGGGCCTTCAGGGAGCCTTCTGGGTGAGATCGCTACAGCCAGATAGGAGACTGTCTTTTTATTAAACTCCCCAGTTTTCTTTTAAGTTGTAAAGTGTGTTTCTGTGTTTGTGTGTACTTTTTGTGTCTTTTTTTTTTTGTATTTTTCAAATTTACTGTGTTCACGTCCTCATAAGAATTGGCAAGATCTCAAACCCGAAAGTGAATGGAGCTCTGTTCATGCTCCGTTCATGCTGAGGGGCTGCCTTTGAATGCTACGGAAGGCAGGTCTGGTAGAAAGGGTTCTTTTGCCAGCAGAAAAATGCTTTAAAATATGCTAGCAAAAGAATGATTGTAGAGGCATGTCTGATAAAGTCCAATGAGAAGGAGTAGTGAGGGAATGCTTGTGTGACCAAACTTACAATCACCTCACCAATACATTTCCCTTCAAGCCTCTGTGAGAGATTGTGAGGGTATATGGTTGGCGGGGAGGTGGAATTGCTGGAGGTAGCAGTGTTGATTCCATCTAGGGTTGCCAGTTCAGGACTGTCCCAGGCCCTAGTTTCTGGGCCCAGACCAGTGAGCTAGGGACAGTCCCTGGTGATGTCATTAAACATTATTCATTAAGTACCCAATATCCCACCCCTCTACGAAACACAATCAAGGTGGCTTACAATATTTAAAATATACATCCAAAACCCTCCATCCCAAACCCCCACCTTAAAATACTATTAGATAATTCAGAAATTAAAACACTCTTAAAAATACTAAAATTAAACAATAAACAGTAGCGAATCTTAGCAAAAGGGGCTGTTCCCAGATCAAGTAGATGTGGTGATTATTCTTTCTCAGTATCTTAGCAAAACAGGATAAGAAACATTAAACGTAGCCTACTTGCTTCTAGCCAGAAGGTAGAATCAGAGCAGAGTGGAAGGTGAGCCCTCATGCTGCAATGACTGGAATGGAAGGAGGAAGCAAATTAAGTACATAGACCCCCCATGGAGAGTCTTTGCAACTTGCAGTAAACAATCAATTAAACCTTTAAAATTTTGGCAAGCTGCTGCTCCACTAGCTGAACTGGAGCTTACATGCAGCCCTTTCCTCAGGCTTGGAGTTCAGCCTACCATAACTGGAGAATTTGCACCATTGTCTCCCACTTGGAAGTAAGTCAGGAAAAATGGAAACTCAAGGCTAGGCCTGGCAACTTTAATTCCACTGTTCTGGCCATTCTGTTGGTGAAAAGACATCACTGGATTTTAGTTTCAGTCAGACCAATCAAACGTTTATTACAGCTGGAAAGAAGAACCTTTACCTTCCTGTATTTCAATGTGTTTCCCCCTTCCAAGCATTTCTTAACTATTTTTGTTTGTTTGTTTCAGAGATGCAACATGCTGCTTGGAGATGTACACTAGAATCCCCCCCACCCCATATTTTCCATATTGTTTTTGATATAGTTTGCACCACTATAAGATTTAATCTGGGCACTGATTCAGTAACCCAGAAAAGCAGTCAGATTTGGCTTGGATCAGTTTGGAGATTTCCCAATATGACTTGGGTTCAAATCGAAATCAAATTTTTGTGCTTCTCATTGCCTGTAACTCTGGCTTTTCTTTGTAAACGAAGATTCAGGAAGGACTCATCCCACGCTTTCTGCAAGCGCGCTGATGACTGAAAAGGCCAATCTGAGATAAACAAGTCCGGTTGCAGAAAGCACAGCAGAGGGTCTCCTTGGGTGATGTTTCCGGGTTGTGATTCTTTCTGCGTTATCGTTTCTCTTCAAGACTTGTTTGGCGTGAGTTCTCAAATAAAGCTGCAGCATTGTGGATAGTACATCTCCATGTATCCCAATGTGAAGCCAGGGCGGACCATTGTTGATGATCAGTTTGGCTGAGCCTGAGATGTTGTTTCAGGGAATCCTTGTATTGCTTTTTTGGAGCACCCCTCTTACGCTGACCCATGGCGATTCACCATAGAGTACTATTTTCGGGAGGCAATGGTCCTCCATCCTAGAAATGTCCCCTGCCCGGCACAACTGTGTTCTCAATATCATGGCCTCAATGCTGGTGATCCCTGCTTGCTCAAGGATTGCAACGTTCATCACATAATCAGTCCTGTGTAACTACAGATCAAAAAACAGATCTCTTCTGTCTGTCAGAAGAGAATGAGATTTTCAGGCAAAGTAACTCCTTAGAAGGGCACTATTCCTGCTAAATGTCAGACAAATAGGTGCAAATCACAAAATTCAGATAAAAATATATATTACAATGGCATGAAGTCATTAGTCAATTGTCTTCCGCTTGTTTGTCTCCAAAGTCCCAGAAAATGAAGAGGTTGAATATACAGTGGCAGACACTGAAGGACCTGAACATCCAGCATTTTCAAAATAAGCACCCAAAGCTACCTTATTCCAGATCCCACAGTCACTACGAAACAATTCCAACAATTCCTGAAAGAGAAGGTGTAACAAGAACAGTGGATCAGCTCTCTGTTATCACAGTCTAATATTTAGCCCTCTTAGCCTCAATTCTAATTTATTGCAATTAGATGCTAGAATTGCCCATCACAAAACTACTGCTTGCCTATCTCTCCTACATCTCTCTATCCTGCTGTTTTCTTTATATGTGGTCTGGAAGAGAAAAAATATCATTGAGGACACACTACTTGTGTCTTTGTGTTCCTGTAAATCTGAATTGCCAATAAATCTTCACGAATCTTCTAATTTAGTCTGCTTTGGAACAGCCTTGTTTTAATTCAGACATTGCCCCAAATCTGTCCAAATCAGCCTGATAGGATTCTAGCTACAAGATCTGTCTGAATCCAAACAAAGTCCACATTAAAAAAAATACTTTGTAAATGTTTCAGTCTTATTTTGTTAATTCACATCTTAATTCATGTTGTTGGGGTTTTTTGAGGAAGAGCAGTGGCAGTTCTAAAGGTGCAGGGTCAAGCTAAGTTCCTCTTTGTCACTCTGACCTCAGGTTTGTCCAGGTAGGTGGAGATTTTACACTGTTCTCAATGGCCAATCAGTTAATTGTTTGGGCTGGTGAGTGGATATGCTGCACCAAGCAGGGGTCCAGCTGCCATTGCACAAACTGGAAGAAACCACTGTGCCAGGAGGTACTGAATACCTTCTTGCACGATAGCATAAAAAATGACTTAGACATATATAACCTCTGTTTCCACGCGTGTTAAGTCACCAAGAAAATTCCAACCCTGGGAACTTTTCAGTTGCAGTTGCAGGTGCTCTTATGTACCCATTCAAAGGTTTTCCTGTTCCTGGTAACTCCAGGACTGTCAGAGAAATGTTTGGAATACAAAAAGGTTGCAGCTCCAAAATTGTCTGATGGGAGAAACGGCCAACCCTTGGGTCTTGCATTGGAAAGAAGGTGGGGCATTAAATCAATAATAAATAAATAAGGACCCATGGTATACTGGTTTGAGTGTTGGATTAGGACTCTAGGAGGACAGGGTTCAAATCCTCTCTCAGCCATAGGTACTTCTTAATATATCTTGCCAAGAAAGACCAAGGATAGGTTTGACATAAATCAGAATCAACTTGAAGACACACAACAACAAGAAGGTGCCGATTGCCTGAAAGTATTTGCAGGAAAGTGGAGAATCTTCAATGGAGAATTTAGGGGTCTAGGTAGATAGATAGATAGATGGGCCTATATAATTTTGGAGCAAGGTCATATTGCACTGCTATTTCTTCCTAAAGAAGACTAGTCTTACATTCCTTTTAGCTGGGGTGTTTCAGTTTGCATGTAAAGCCAGTTCAGATAATATGGACAATGCCTAGTGAGCAGAGGTAGGAAAATACATCCATTTTGTTTTCTCCCCAATTTGAATTTTTTCAGACCTCACATTATTTCTGTCTTGAATATGAAGAAAAATCGAACTCGCCCATCTGCACAGCTATATTAAATAGCTAGTGCTATTCCTAGCATGGAGAGGCAGTTGTACTTGTTGCCCAGGCTAAAGATGAGAAGCCTCCCAAACAAAGAGGCAACAACCCTAACCCCATGCTAAAATGGTTGAATATTGTTGCTACATGCTTTCAAGTCAGCTCTGACTTATGCTGACCCTATCAAAGGGATTTATTGGCAAGATTTATTCTAAGGAGGTTTGCCATTGCTATCCTGTATGGCTGAGAAAACATGGCTCAGCCAAGTTCACCCAGCTGGTTTTCAAGTCTGAGTGAGGATTTGAATGCTGGCCTCCTAAAGTCTTAGTCCATCACCCAAACCACTACTCCACACTTTTGCTGAATATACTGGAATTCAAAGCCTGAATTAAGTTAAGCACTAACGCCATGGACTTGTATAGATGCATCTGTCTGTCACTGTTCATTTTGCCCACATTTGGAGGGTTTTTTTAAGCTAAGGTTCTTTCCATTCCAGACATGAAGAAATTTGCTAATTTTGGTAAATCTTTATTAAAAAATGAATTGAAATTTTCTCGGCCACCCCCTAATATAAACACAAATTTAATACTAAGCACATTGCCTTCCTCATATTACCAACCACCTTTGTTTCTCTCATTCCCTGTCATATATTCCTGTGCCAGCACTTCTGGAAAGCAAAAGGGAAGGATCTTCAGAGCAACAGGAAAAAAAGGAAGCAAATAATCAAATACAGGAGGAATGGAAAAAATTTAAATGCAGCTAAGTAGTATAGTGGTTTGAGTATTGGACTAGGACATTGGAGACCAGAGTTCGAATCCCTGCTTTGCCATGGAAACCCACTGGATGATACTGGGCAAATCACACTATCTCAGGCTCCGAGGAAGGCAATGGTAAACCCACACTGAAAAAATCTTGCCAAGAAACCCTGTGATAGGTTCACCTTAGGATTGCCATAATTCGGAAATGACTTGAAGGCGCATCACAACAAATGTTTTCTAAGGACTTTATCATATGAGCCTTTTTAAGCAGGATTAAAGCTGGATAATAGCAACTTTGGGGATACTTATCACAGGATGTTGCCTCCAAATAGTTGCTGCTGTGCCTCCAAAGTGTGGTTAGGGCATCCTTTGCCACTGATGAGGAACACCCGTCAATAAGCTCCCAGTCATGCTGCTGTGCCACGAGACCTTCGGTGTGGTAAATTTCTCCAGTTGCAGTCCTGAGACTGGGCAGTCCTGTGGTCTCAGTCCCCTTCTTTCTCCTCCTCCCCCCTCTCCCTCACCATCTGCAAGCAGGCTGGTTTTCTTTCCCCATCCCACTTTCTTTCCTTTCCTCCCCCCCCTTTTTGGTTTCACTAAATTGCATTGCCATAATTGCTAAATTTCATTAGAACAAAAAATAAAAATAAAAAATGAAAGGCACGCTGGGTAGGGCAGTAGGGCAGGGAGGTGGGGTTAAGGGGGGGTCTGGAAGAAAGCTGAGGAACCATCAGTGGCTGAAAGAGCCCCAGGCACACTATTGAAGGGACGTGTGATACTGAGGGCTCCCAAACCAGTATGTATTCATTTACTTTTGCTAACACAATTGCAGTGAGAACAGAGCTCATGTTTTTCGGACGTTTAAGAAGTAACACAAGCAGCCTCGTCAGCTTGCGAGGCTGCTGCGCTGCAAAGCATCACTTTCGGATGACGCTCGCCCCTGCCAGTACTGTTGCGGTACCGCGGGGAGAGTTGAGCGTCATATTTCCTTGATTTTTAATCATGATCAACTTTCGTGAGTAAAAATCAAGGAAATATGACGCTCAACTCTCCCCGCGGTACTGCAACAGTACCGGCAGGGGCGAGCGTCATCCAAAACTGACGCTTTGCAGTGCAGCAGCCTCGCAAGCTGACGAGGCTGCTTGCATTATTTTTCAGCGTCCGAAAAAGTCCAATGTGTGTGTGAGAGAGAGAGTGAGAGAGAGAGAGAGAGAGAGAGAGAGAGAGAGAGAGAGAGATTAAATACAGTATACAAAAATCAATCCAAAATATTCATGGTGTTGCCAACAATGAAATCTAAATACATAGAAATGCTAAAATCTAATATGGATCAGGATATATAATATTCAAAATGATGTCAATACAACCAAGTAAAAAATACATGGAAAATCTTACTGCGTAAGTGATAGCATCAGGAAGAGACAGGCTGTTTAATAAATTGTTCAATAGGCTGAACTGTGTTGATCAAGAACTCCCAATGAATCAGTGAAACTCTTAAGCTACTGAAAGAAGCATCACCACTGGGGGCATGGTTGCAAAAGAAGATGACTATGTGGAAAAATAATTAATTCCTAGCAACTTGCAACTCCTTGTAACTTTTCCACACAGCTTTGTAAACCTCTGTTGTGTGTATGTGCCTTCAAGTCCTCTGCTGACTTCTAGCAACCCCATGAATTTCATAGCCTTCTGTTAGACAAGGACTACTCAAAGGTGGTTTTGCAAGAGGTGGTTTCTCTAAAATACAGCCTACAGCACCTGGTATTCATTGGCAGTATCCCATGCAAGTACTACCAGGGTTGATGCTGCTTGTCTTCCATGATCAGATGGGATCTGGTGCTTTTAGGATATTTAGGCCCTAAATACTCTAAAATATCAATGAAATTAGGAGATGCTAATTTCTCCATAAAATTCAAGGGCATATAGAACTGCCACATGTGGTCAGTTCTCAGGATGGCACTGGCTTGGTAATGATATACTCTCAGGCTTTGGAGTGGCCCCAACCAAACAAGGTGATCAATGCACTATATTAGACAGGAAGGATTTGGACCTAGCTTGGGGAACAAAATCTTTCTGGCTCTGGTGTGCTGCTAAGTGGTAGCTGGTGATTTCCATGTTTGTGAGTGTGTGTGCTTTGCTCTGGTTTTAGTCCACACTTCAAGAGTTATCCAAAGTGAACTTCAGAATGGATTCAACACCTTCCTAGCTCATTCAAGATTCAGACTCAAACCAGAGTGGATTCATCACCCTACTGACATGGCAGGCAAAAACCCTTATGAATTTCTCTAATGCCAGTTTTGAGGTATCTGGGGCATTGTGGGAGATGGCCCACGTACTTTGAAGGAATTAGGAAATGGCTCCAGGAGCTGCAACAAAAGAGGTTGGGCCCATGGACCACATTCTCCCAATCCCTGACAAAGTTGGTAATCCAATTTTCCATCATCTTTGGATAGGGGGTTTCAGTCCCTCCCAGTACAGTCCTGGGAGGGCTCCACCACTGACCACCATTCCAGAGTCCTTGCTCTGGTTCTCTGCCCTCAGAGGGAGAGAAGAAGAGGCAGCATCTGCCAGACTTAATCTCCTCTCCCACTGCTATTCTCTTTTCCTTATGTTTCATGCCTTATTTAGATTGTAAGCCTGAGGGCAGAGAAATGTCACCCCGGGAGACTTTTTGGCTGAAGGATGGGGTATAAATACCAGATAGATAGATAGATCTGGAATGTGTCCAGAGGACAGCGACCAAAATGGTGGGAGGTCTGGAAACCATGCCCTATGAGGAGCAGCTTAGGGAGCTGGACATGTTTTACCTGGAGAGAAAAAGTTAAGAGGTAACATGATAGCCATGTTTAAATATTTGAAGGGATATCATATTGAAGAGGAAGCAAGCTTGTTTTCTGGTGCTCCAGAGATTAGGACACAGAGCAATGGACTCAAACTACAGGAAAAAACATTTCACCTAAACATTAGGAAGAACTTCCTGACAGTAAGAGCTGTTCAGCAGTGGAAATCGCTGCCCTCTAGTGTGGTGGAGATGCCTCCTTTGGAGGTTTTTAAAGAGAGGATGGATGGCCATCTGTCGGGAATGCTTTGATTGTGTATTTGTTCATGGCAGGGGGTTGGACTAGATGGCCCTTGTGGTCTCTTCCGACTCTATGATTTTATGATTCTAACATGTGGGAGAAAGAAAAACTGATGGACTAGTTCATCCTGACAGTGGGCTTTGAGTCTGGCTTAGAATCCATTCCTGTGTATCCAACCGTGCACATGGTACTGAATGAGGCTGACAAGATCCTCATACCTAAGAGATACATAGCAAGTAATAGCAAAAAAGTAAAAATGGTCTCCTCTCTGTTGGGAACAGTTGTACCTATGGAATTTGGCCAGTATGGGTAGTTGAAAATTTCATCTAGTCTGTTTTATAAGAATTTACCAAAACTTGAAACTTTCTTCATAAATCCAATGGAGAAAAATGTTGACATTAAACACACACACACACACACACACACACACAGAACAATCTGGATGTGGAAAAAGTGCAACTGATTAATTCATTCATTCCTACTGTGTATTTCTGTATACATTCCATTTGTTATTTAAATTAAAAACATTAGCAGTGGTCACCATTTGCATCACACCCTTTAAATAAAATACACAAAACTTCAAAGCAACCAAATATTATTTATTCACTTATTTATTTATTTTTGATAGCCACTCCTTGATCAGTAAGTTGGGGAGGGGTGCGTATGTGGTATAATTAGTCATTCTTGAAGTAATTTCATGGTAAAAGACATTTCCCCCATTCAGCCCCTTTCAACCCATTTCCCCCTTTCTTGTACTTTGTAAAAGTATAATAATGCAACTTGAAAACACAAAGAAGCTATTAAATATTTTAAGCACCATCTGATTTCTAAATAGGAATACATTTTTATGAGATTGCAACCTGGAATAAAAGAGGGGAGTGGGGGAAGGCTCCAAGTTATAGAGCCATAATTCTTTTGAATTTTAGAATCCTGTATTAACCAGCGAACATTAACACTGTTATAATAACCTATAATTAAACAAATAATAAAGGCAGTTGGGACCTTCCATTATGGTCTCTATTTAAGTCGACAGATATCATTTCAGATAATAGTTCTATATTTGCCAGATAGACACTCACCCTAACCCGTAGGCTGCCTTTTCTAACCTGTCATGCATCCCACTGCTTTATATGTAACACTTAATACTAATGCTTTTTAAAGCTTTTAATCTTTTTTCCCCCTTCTCTCTTTCTTGGCGATGGAAAGGTGAATGCGTCTTTTTGCCTATGGTCTGCCTCTAAAATTGACTTTTAACGTCCATTTTTAAAAGGCTGGGTTTAGGAAGTGATCACATTTTAAATGCACAAATGTGGAGTACAGAAACAGGCTCCATTGTGGAGGGGGGATTTTGACATAAAGTGTCTTCCTTGGGGGAGGTCAGGAGTCATTGATATTAAACTAGACAAGCTGGTAGTGGAGTGTTAATGGGAATGGAAAGCAGATGTTTGGTAATTAGGGGAGATGTGAATGACAAGACTTGAGAGGTATGGTACATGAGATAGCTGGCACAAAGCAGCTGTTGTTACCGATTTCGCTGTCAGAAATGTACACAAGTCAGACCATCCCCTGTGAGTTTGCCATAGCTGTGACAATTAGAAAAAAATGTATTTGATTAAAATAAGTAATATATCATACAAAGTAACCCACCCACCCCCAGAACATCGAGAAACAGTCTAGGTTAGATCCATGGAAAATTAACAAAAGATCCAAACCAGATGTATCTATTTGGCCTTTAAATAAATTAGAGAAATTCCAAAGAGTATCTGTCGTGGATATTGACTTCATTGCATTATGTATTTGGTAGACACTGCCTAGATAGACACTGTTTTAATTTTAGAGCCCAACAGGGTGCTTTGAGGAGTGCAAATTTAAGAACACTTACATTTGTTCATCCCTGTTTGCTTTTGATGTTTCCTATTTCAATGCCAGATATTTTGGGGTTTTCTTTCTAGGAGTAGTCTAATGGATGATCTCAGCCAAGTAGAGATCATGTGTGGACATGATGTTATAACAACACAATCCAAATCAGATTTTCCTATGAGGTAACAATACTGACAGCAAATACTGGGGTTGAAATCTTTCATGAAAATGGTACTTCACCCCTGGAAAATGCCACAGTGCAACCATATTATTTAGGAACAGAGCTGGGCTCAAAGTTTGACTCAGCCTTCCATCCTTTCGTAGGTCAGTAAAATGAGTACCCAGCTTGTGGAGGTGATATGATAGCCATGTTTAAATATGTGAAGGGATGTCATATTGAGGATGGAGCAAGCTTGTTCTCTGCAGCTCCTGAAACTAGGACGCAGAAGAATGGATTCAAGCTACACGAAAAGAGATTGCACCTAAACATTAAAAAGAACTTCCTGACAGTAAGAGCTGTTTGGAAGTGGAATACAGTGCCTCGTAGTGTGATGGAGTCTCCTTCTTTGGAGGTTTTTAATCAGAGGCTGGATGGTCATCTGTCAGGAATGATTTGATTGTGTATTCCTGCATGGCAGGGGGTTGGAGTGAATGGTCCTTGTGGTCTCTTCCAACTCTTTGATTCTATGATTCTATGAAAAAGCCATTTTATTGCCTGAGCTCATTCGCTGAGGCGAAAATCCAACATGGCAGCTCTGGGCAATTGCCTTGTTAGCAAGTTCTGCTCCCCACACATGTCCAATAAATAATCTGCTTGTATTTGGAAAGCAAATCAATTTGGTCGCTTATCCCCATGAGCAGAAATGTGCATTCCCCTCGCTGTTTTTCAAAAAATATGGGACTTTTCTTACAGCATATATGGCATTTTGGGGGAGCCTCCTTTAAAATGCAGTGAATAGATGTGGGATCCCATTGGGACAGATTGTATTCTCCTCATATTCTGTAAGGGGTATTTTTGCTGTTTAGACAACCCCCAAGTAAATATACTAGCATAGTTTTCTCCTTCATCATCACTGAACATAGTTTTGCCTAATCTTTCCAGGCTCTGGTTATAAGGAGGAGGCATCACTGCCCTTAGACTACAGAGAGTTTTATATTTTTTTTCCATTGCTTTTAGCACTGAAACAAATCTAAACATTGCCCGCCTTCCTTTTTGGACCTTTATCTGAGTTTTTGAAATTTATCAGCCAGGCATTTGTAGGTCCCATTTTTATTTCTGCCTCACAAAAATTCCCTTTATGACTAAGGGCTTGTCTAGATGGGCAATTTACTCCATCTTTCTCCTGTCTTGAAGCCCTGCAGTCCTGATGATGCAGGGCTTTTCCCCTGTTTTTCCCCCAGGCAGTCCTCATGACCCCTGGGGCAAAGTCATGGCTAAAATGGGGGGAATATGGGGTAGGGCCCATTATGATGTTTTAAAAATTCCCAAGAAAAAATACTTCTGCTAGCAAAAAATGGACCAGGCCCCAAGTGACCACAGGAGCCCATTCTGGCACGCCAGCTTAGCGCTTTAGCTGCCCTCTGCCATTGCTCTTCCACAGCAGGAAGCTGGCCAAGGCTGTTCACATCCAGGTGACCTTGGTCACACATTGCAGGCCAACTTCATGGATCCAGGTAGAGTAGATTATCAGACATTGCTAATGTGGTGCAAGGATAATGACATTGGAATGCAAAATGATGCCATTATCACACGATGCCATCCTTTTGTGTTCTGCTGTGATTATTCTTGCATTTCTTTTTATTGACAGGCTGAGCCATGAATAGATCACCCATCCCATTTTGGTGCCGGCATTGCCGTTGTGCAAAACCTTGGGCCATTTAGCTCACATGAATTCAGAGTCAATGGCCAGTCCAGTGGGAACACTTCTGGGTGAGGTTGTGACGTCCAGTTAAGTGACACTTTTTAAAACCTTCCCTGGTTTACTTGGAAGTTTTAAAGTGTGTGTATGTGCTTTCTGTAACTTTTTTGTGTTTTATTTTTGATTTTATTTTTGAATTTCCCACGCAATAAAGTCTCATTGGATTTCAAAGGAGGAAGTGAATGGGGCTTTGTTCACTTTCTCTTCATTACTGGGAAAGCCTTCTGCCAGGATTAGAGGTAAGTGTGGTGGGGGTGCACATTCTTTTGCCTGAATAAAAATGGATTATTTTATGCTGGCAAAATAATGTTTAAAGGGGATTGTCTGATAAAGTCCAGAGTGAGGGAGAAGGTGGCAGCTGCAGAGACTATCTGACATGCCCATCTGGACTTCTTCTCATTCCATGCAGGTAACAGGGGAGGGACAGGCCTGATCAGTGGATGGAATATACCTGCGGGAAGCCGGCATATTCTCCCCCATGTAAGTCTTTCAAGCCTATTTCAATTTGAATTTGAATTTGAATTTCCCTTTCTGGGACCTGCTGCCACCGCAAATCTTTTGCCATTAAGCCCAGGTGAGGAAAGTGCAACCCCAATACCCTTCATTCAGTACAGATCCCAGCTCCCACCTCAGATCACTCCTGACACTTTAGGACTTCGCATGCTGATGGGGGCAGCCATTCCCTGCTCTTCCTGCCATACAATTTTACATTGTGTCATCATGAAGCAATATTCCCAGTGCTATTTCCTGAAATATTATAAAAGTACCTAGCAGATGTTTCTGAGCACAGTGGTTTGTCTTTCTTTAACTTAAAAAATAATGGGAACAAACAACACAGTTGTTGTTGTTTTGCACCTTCAAGTCATTTCTGACTTATGGTGATCCTAAAGCAAATCTATCATGAGGTTTTCTGAGGCTGAGAGTGTGTGATTTGCCCAAGGTCTCCCAGTGGGTTTAATGGCTGAGTGGAGATTTGAACCCTGACCTCCAGATTCATAGTCCAGCACTCAAACCACTATGCCACACTATGGACTTTTTCGGACGGCGCTTTGCAATGCTAGCAGCCTCGTTCCTGTTGCGAGGTGCTGCACTGCAGGGCGTCCCTTTCGGATTACACTCTCCCCAGCCGATACTGTTGCGTAATTGCTGGGACGCTGAAGCGTTATATTTGGTGGTTTTCTAATAATGAAAGTAGATCGTTGTGATGTCCAGCCAGGACTGTTTAAATCTCCCCTGCATTTTCCTTTGTTTTCTTTTCAAGGCCTTAGCATGTCTGAGTATAGGAATACTCCATTGTATTAGACTTGTGGGAGGAGCTAAGAATTCCCCTGCATTTTTCTAGGTTTTGGTTTGTTCCTTCCCAGCAAGCTCTGTTTTACCTAGAAGCCTTTTAGTTCTTTTGGACAGTCTTTGCTGTGAGCTTGCAGAAAGCAGTTCTGGTGGCAAACAGGCCCAGACAGCCGGGAAGGGCATTTCTTACACCATCAGCCAAATTAATTACCAACAATCATCAACCAAATTAGTTGCCAATAACAAAGGAATCAGAAGCTGAAAGACCCTGCACCACCTTCATTGAGTGAGGAGATCAAACCCAGAGAGATGTCACCCTGAAAACAGCTGAAACTCCAACTGTAAAGTACTTTTCATTTCAAGCCTTTTAGAGCTGGGGAGGAGAAAGCCCTTTTCTTTTGTTCTTTAAAATAAACTTCCCCCTTTTTTGAACTGGATATTCAGCATCAGAGCCTTTTTGGGTAAAGGAGTGTGATCTCACCAGGGTACTGGCGTTGCAAACCCAAACCTGCCACCACCTTTAGTTGGGTGTGTCTTCACAATCGTGATTAGAAAAGCACCAAATATGGCGCTGTAGCATCCCAGTAGTTACGCAACAGTATCGGCAGGGGAGAGCGTCATCCAAAAGGGACTCCCTGCAGTGCAGCAACCTCGCAACGGGGATGAGGCTGTTAGCGTTGCAAAACCCCGTCCGAAAAAGTCCTTTCTTTCTCTCTGGCTTTTCCTCACAAACGAAGATTTAGGAAGGACTCATCCTGCGCTTACTGCAAGCGTGCTGATGACTAAAAAGGCCAATCCAAGATAAACAAGTCCAGTTGCAGAAAGCACAGCAGAAGGTCTCCTTGGGTGATTTTTCTGGTTGTGATTCTTTCTGCGTTGTCGTTTCTCTTCAAGACTTGTTCGGCGTGAGTTCTCAAATAAGGCTGCAGCATTGTGGATAGTGCGTCTCCATGCCTCCTGATGTGAGGCCAGGGCGGACCATTGTTGGTGATCAATTTGGCTGAGCCTGAGATGTTGTTTCAGGGAGTCCTTGTATTGTTTTTTTTGGAGCGCCCCTCTTATGCTGACCCATGGCGAGTTCACCGTAGAGAAGTATTTTTGGGAGGTGATGGTCCTCCATCCTAGAAATGTGCCCTGCCCAGTACAGCTGTGTTCTCAATATCATGGCCTCAATGCTGGTGATCCCTGCTTGCTCAAGGATAGCAACAGTCATCACATAGTCAGTCCAGTGTATATTTAGTATTGTGCATATACAGCGCTGATGAAAGCGTTCGAGGAGTCATAGGTGGTGGCGACAGGTCACCCATGTTTCAGATCCATAAAGGAGAATAGACAGTACAATGGCTCTATACACACTGATTTTTGTGCTTCGCCTCAGGTGTTTATTACTCCAGACTCTTTTGTGAAGTCTTCCAAACGTGCTATATGCCTTTGCTAATCTGTGATCTATCTCTTTGTCAACTTTGGCATCTGAGGAGATGATGCTTCCCAGGTAGGTGAACTGCTGAACGGACTAGAGGTCAGATTTGCCAACGGCAATGTGAGGATGGTGGTGTTCGTCCTGTGGTGCAGGTTGGTAAAGAACTTCTGTTTTCTTCAGAGAAATGTGGCTTCAGAGCCAATAGGAGTACTATAGTTATGGTATTTGCCCTTAGACAACTGCAAGAAAAATGTAGGGAGCAGAACAAGGGTCTCTATGTAATATTTGTCGACCTCACCAAAGCCTTCAACACTGTGAGTAGAAATGGTCTGTGGCAGATCCTGGAAAGACAAGGATGTCCCCCCAAATTCCTTAAAATGATTATCTTACTACACAAGGGCCAGCGTGGTCAAGTTAGATATGGCGATTCTCTTTCAGAGCCCTTTCTAATAACTAATAGAGTGAAGCAAGGTTGTGTTCTTGCACCAACTTTATTTACAATCTTCTTCAGCATGATGTTCCAAAGGGCTACAGCAGAGCCGTTACCGTACTGATGGTAGCTTAACTTAAGCCATCTGAGGGCTCACACGAAGACTCTAAACTATCTAGTCCGTGACCTGCTCTTCGCTGATGATGCTGCCCTTGTTGCCCACACAGAAGCAGCTCTTCTTGTTGCCCAAACAGCTCTGCAGCTGTTGCGAAGCAGGATGTTAGGCACTGCAGAGCTGCTTGGGCTGGAAGTCAACCTGAAGAAGATGCCACACTAACCTCATAACATTAGCCTTCCCTCTGCAAAGTGTTTCAGTCTTTGTGGGAACTCTGTGAAGGTCCCAGAAATTCTCCTCACATCTTACTAGAGAAAAGAGGCCAAGTGTCCTATATACAAATGGCATTTCAAATATTGTTGGTGATATATTTTTGCAGTACTCCCAGAGGTGAAATAAGGGATTGCATTTTACCTACTTCTGCAACACACACACTGCCTGGACACACACATGCTTGCATCCATACATGCACACACACCCTGAAGGTTGGACTCCTGTTCATTTACCTAGTAATATTCCTAGTAAGCACAGTTTAACTTACTTTTGAGTAGACATGCATAGGTTAAAGGTATCTAAAATATTAAATGTATAGAGGAAATAGAAAAGGAACCTCCCCTCAAGAGATTAGAACTTAACTAGTTACAAACAATTAATACTTTCCCCCAATAATGAAGGCATAATTACACTGCGTAAATACTTTAAAGGCACCAGATTCCATCTGATCTTGGAAGCTAAGCAGGGTCACCCCTGGTTAGTACTTGGATGGGAGACTGCCAATGAATACCAGGTGCTATAGGCTATATTTCAGAGGAAGGAACTGGTAAGAAAACAACTCTGAGTGTTCTTTGCCTATGAAAATCCTGTGAAATTCATGGGGTTGCCATAAGTTGACAGGTGACTTGAAGGCACACACACACAACTACACTGCAGTATAACAGTTTAACATAATGAGGGAAATGCAATTCCTTTTGTGGTATAACATTAAGATGTTTGTTTTTTTCATAGTTATGGTAACGTGGACTAATGAAAAGATGGTGGTAGGGATACCATTTGGTTCTGGTCCTTGTGCTGTGCATGCTCTATTGTAGATGCTGAGATACACAGGAACAGAGCATATTTTGTATCACAGACCAACAGTTAATAGCATTCAGATGGCTTTTTTAAAGTAAAATGTACAGTAACTATTTCAGTTAAAGAGCTGGTTTTTAAAAACAAAAACAAAACAGTAACTGGTGATAATTTACACAATGTTTTCTGAGATGATTCAATTAAACGCAGTCATCAGAACCAAATTGTCCCTAATTTTTGTTAGTCTTTGGTTAGCTTTGTTTCTCTAGGATAATTTTAGATGGGTAAGGGAGCGGGATTGGTATGGGAGGGTTATATTAGGGTTATTCTGTTTTGTATTATGTTGTTCCTTGTATGTTGTTTTTAGTTTGGAAATTAAGTGTTTAATAAAAATATTCTTTAAAAAAGAAAAGAGAAAAAAAAACACATTGTTTTCTCAGTGAAATTACTTGCATTTCCCAAAGCAGTGGATCTTTCCACTCCTACTTCTGCGAGTATCCCACAACATTGCTTTGCATATCTGTCTACTCTGTAATCATGGCATAACATATTACTCATGAAAGCACTTTGGGGTACTTTGTATATGATCAGGATGTAATAAAGCGAATGTTTTATTTAAATTCTAAATAAACATCATTGCCTCAAGATTTCCTTTGATGATTTCCCTCTGTGATAATATGTTTTTCCCCTTTTTCTTTCTTTCCTTCTTATTTTTTTTTAAAAAAGATAATAGGCCAAAATGTATCAGACAGATAAGGCGATCTTGTGATGTACTTCTTGTATTGCTGTTAACTGAGGACTTGTACTGCCATAGGGGACGTCTGAATTAGATCTCTATGTATACTTGCAATTATCTTTAATTATACCTGAGTTTGTGTCTTAATTAATTTATTCATTATTTATGAATGAATTCTCTCTGCTCTCCTCCACCCCCATCTTAGCCCCATCCCTTTGAACATTAATAATCCTAAACTTTTATAAATGTGATTAAAGACTTTAGCTGCAATTCTGCACCTAATGAGACTCATGCGTAGGTGCGGTTAAAGTCAATAAAACTTACCAGTGCAGACCTGATGGCAGGATTGTACCCTCTGTGGCTTCAATAGTTAAGAGCAATATATGGAATTTCTTTGCCCTTGAGAAAAATCTCATTCTTCTCTTCTCCGGCTCATTTTTGTGTGTCTTTTTGTGTGTGGGATATTTATTACCCTCTTTAAAATTGCCCAGGTGAAATACAGTATAAAAGTTGGCTAAGAGCCTGTAAGACCCAGCATATGGTAACAGTTCTGCATGTGGAACTACACTACATGTCTCTAGTCATCATCCCCTGGACATATATCATTCAGCCACTGCAACTCCCATGGCCATTTCATGGCTGTCTCCAGAGCTAGATGCAGAATGATGCTGAGATCCCAGGTTCTTCCAGAGGTCTCCATGGATGATGTAATCATTTTGCATCTAGCTACAGAGACATAGCCAGCCGCTTCCCTTGATTCCCCACCTCACCCCAGACACACACTCTTCAACAGCCACAGAATGGTTGTGTAGGGGCTGCAGTGTCTGAGCTGTGAGCAGTGAGGGGGATTTGTTCATTGTGGAGAGTGGAAAAGAATATTAAACTGTGGAATGACCAAAAAAAAAAAAAACCCCAAACATACACAAGCATAAAGTGGACTTACACTTGTGTATGTCACTAACAGGATGCCAGCCCATGTGTGGTAAGGCTACATCATGTGCACACTAGGATCAGCCTTACTAATAGGCAAAGTAAGACAACTACCTCAAAAGGTAGTCCCCCTGCTACATCCAGAATTCAAAATGACTCCCAGAATAGATGGGTTGCAGAATAATAATAATAATAATATAAAATTTATTTGTATTCTGCCCCTCTACAAAATGCAATCGGGGCAGCTTACAGCACTTAAAATACATACAAAACCCTCCATCTCCCCCTTAAAATACAATTAAAAAATTAAACATTTAAAACATACTTAATAGATACTAAAAAACAACACAATAAAATAGCTGGATAGGGATCGGACTAATATATATATTTTTTCCTGATGGCCGGGTATCTATTCAGGAAAGGCCTGCCAGAAGAGATCCATCTTAAGAGCTTTTAAAAAGCTATTTAGGGTGGTAATGTGATGGATCTCGTCTGGTAGGCCATTCCATAATTTGGGAGCAATAGCCGAAAAGGTCCTCTGGGAGGTCGAGGAAAGCCTAGTTTTTAAAGGTTACAGCAGATTCCTCCCAGAGGACTTGAGTGTATGGGGAGGATTATATGGAAGGCAGCAGTCCCAAAGATAGGTTGGACCCAAGCCATTTAGGGCTTTAAAGGTGATAAACCAACACCTTGTACTGGACCCGGAAACTAATGGGCAGCCAGGGAAGTGATCTTAAGATTGGTGTTATATGGTCTCTTCTAGATGTACCCGAGACCAATCTGGCTGCCATATTCTGTACCAGTTCTGGACCAAGCACGAGGCAAGCCCCATGTAGAGTGCATTACAGAAATCAAGACGGGAGGTTACCAGAGCATGTACCATGGTCTCAAGGTCCCCGACTTCCAGGAAAGGGCACAGCTGGCAAATCAGCCGAAGCTGATAACAGGTGCTCCTGACTGTTGCATTTACCTGATTTGTCATCTGGAGTGACGAGTCCAGGAGTACCCCCAGACTGCAAACATGCAAACACAGTCCCTGGAGGAGAGTGTGACTCCATCCAGGACTGGAGGTTGTATCCTCCAGTCCTGAAAAAGAACAAGAAGACTAACAAGAAAAAGATATTCCCTCCCCTCCCCTCCCTCTCTCTGTTTATTTATGTGGGTAGAAGAAGGGGATATTTTCTCTGTGGAGCAGAACCCCACTCCTTTACTATTCTAGGTCAGCTGCTAGAGGGTGAGGAATCTTGTTATGATCCTTGAAATGCTGGTGACCAAAGTTTAACAGGACCCTCTGTCTGGATGTGATGGAGTGAGACCCTGTTCATACTCAGGAATATTTTCTTCTCCAGATAATTTTCCCCCTTTGATTTCAAATCAAAGAAGCTTATTTTAATTTTTTTTTCCTTCAAAGAAATAGGCCAACGAAGGTGTACTGGGAATGGAAGGGCAGAGGACATAACAAAGAAATAAACTACAGTTTGAAGCAATGGGCAGATGAGGGGGAGGACAGAAGCTACCATTCACTGGTGTGTGTGTGTAAAACATGTGGACATGCTAGAAATAGGGTAAATTAGTTCAGCATATGCAGACTACATTTCTTTCCAAGCTTCTGCCAGCCTAGCCCTCAGGTACCTGAAATAAAAGGACTTCTGGACTTGACGGATTGACTTTGGACATCATCAGACATGGCAAAAATTGCAGGATTACAACATCAAGGTAGTGTGAATGGGCTCCACTATTGCACAACATCATCTTCTTTGCATTATTACTCCATGTTCCAGCCATGAAAAAAGTGTTCTTTCTCATTCATAAGACAAGCTGTCAATAGATTGTCAATAGCACTCTTTTCACACTATTGACTGTGTGCAAACCCACATCCCACTGTAATTGTGAGATTACAGCATGAATGGGTGGTCCTCAGTGAGAAACCGTCTGGGTGAGAACAAAATGCAGGATGCTCTTTTTATGAACGGTTCCCTTTAGTTTGCATGTTATTAGGTTTGTTTCAATGCTTGCATGTTCACTTACTTTGTTAATTAAGGGGTTTTTTTAGTTTTAAGCTCCAAGTGCTTGTGTCGTCTTGAGAGAACCACAGAAATCTCGCCCATGCCAAATTGCAAAAGTAAACTCCCATTCTTGAAGCCCTAGTGGTCTTTGTGCAATAATTCCATAGTGTTTCTTTCACATGATTACAGCTACATGTAATAATAAGTGGTATAATGCCATGATTTTCCTGAATTCTTCATTCATGTAATTACAACAGTTTTGGACACTAGTCTGATAATGTCCTATGTCTGTCATGTCTTCAGATTTTCTGTGATTTGCTGGTTTATTTTATAAAAAAAAAAACAAGCAAAGCACACCATCACTTTCTTTGGAAATTTTTCAGACCACCAGAAAAATATGGAAGTAGTACCCTTCCTTTGCAACTAAATTTGATTAATTTTCTGATCAGTCCTAGTAATATTGAGAGCGAGATACTGGAGTATTTGTACATTAGGGACAAGATGATTACCCTCCAAATCAGGGTCATCTGGAATCCAATGTCCATGTGTAGACTGTGGTGTAGTTTCTTGTACACCTTGGTCCACTACATTCATTCATGGCTTCCACCCAGTATGAGGTATCTGAAATGCAGACCCTGCTGCTAGAATGCCAAATTTCAGCAAGGTGAATATGAAGCTTCCCCAATACTATTTTAGAGGGTTGGAGAAGGTAAGGGCCCTCTAATCTTAACAATGGCAATTTGAATAACTCCAGCCCAGAATTTCCCAATAGTACTTAGTCAAAATGGCACTGGCTATGCTGGCTAGGGAATTTAGGGAGATGTAGTCTAAAAAAGTAATATTTCCAAGCTTTGAGTGACTTACGTAGATAAAACTTTTAAACTGTTTCCCCAAGAGGCAAAATTGGAGGGTGTGTGTCTGTGTGTGTGAAGGGGGAAATGATTTATGAGGGATCGGAAGCAGAACTCCATTGTGTCCCTGGAAAGAAGACACAATTGGATCATATGTTATTTTCAGTGCACTGTATTTATGTCAATGCCCTTTTTAATAATGATTTGCATTTTTCCCTACCTGCTCAAATTGTCATGTCAGCTCAGCTTTCATTACTTCCAAATGTAGACACACCTCTTGCATTGTAGTATCTAGCTAGCTAGATCCAAAACAAAGCTTAAAATAACATTCTTTTTTTAAAAAAAAGAGTTATAAAAAGTAAAATAGAAAGAACTGATTCAGAGTTGGCTTCTATTGCCTTATAAATACAGTGTAGTTGCTTGAATTCCATTGGAATTAAACTCAGATCTCTTAAAATGCATGCAAATTCTTGCAGAATATATATATGAAAAAGTCACCATAACAGCAGAAGCATTTCCTCGCTCCCTTGATAAATGGGGCTTCTAGACCACACTTTATTGAGTCTCTGATTTTTAATAATTTGAATCCGGCAAGATTTAATTCTGCATAATTCTGGCTGAAATCAGCTTTTGATTGAGTTGTAATGACTCTGTTATTGTAAATATCTCTGCATGCTAATGCTGTGCTGGAATTCAATAATATTTAGATGAATATTTTGCCTCCAGCAAGGTGGAGGTTGGATTTAAAATGCTTGAAAGTTTATGTCACAGAAGAATTTATATATTTATTTATTTAAAAATGCTACAGCATAAAATGTAATAAATGACCACCCTGAATCTGAATATAAATTGAGACAGGAAAGTAGGAAAAAGTCTATATAATACTTGTACATATAAATGGGATTCAGGCCATTTTGCTCTGAACTATGTGCAAACCTACACAATCACAATCAGATGTGATAGCATTAATATGATTTCGAGATTTTGAGATGGTGGTAAAAGATGGCAGGGAACTAAATTCAGACTGCTATCTTCTCCCTCCCAAATACCTCCTGGTACTATTGCCAGTTTTCAGACTGGGGTTTTGTAAATATATTAGAACCTAAGAAGAGGCCAAATCAGTCCATCATTCTCTTCACCCAATGGTCAACCAGTTACCTATGGGAAGTCCACTAGCAGCATATGAGTACAATAACACCCTCCCTCTCATATGCCACAATAATTCATGTAGTGGTATTGTTACCCTAAAAGGTGTGAGTATGTTGCCATAATGTAATCATGATTAAAAAGGGCATTGACATAAATACAGTGCTCTGAAAATAAGATCCAATTGTGTCTTCTTTCCAAGGACACAATGGAGTTCTGCTTCCATTCTCTCATAAATCATTTCCCCCTTCACATACACACAGACACAAACCCCTTCAATTTTGCCTCTTGGGGAAACAGTTTAAAAGTTTTATCTATGTAAATCACTCAAAGCTTGGAAATATTACTTTTTTGGGCTACATCTTCCTAAATTCCCTAGCCAGCATAGCCAGTGGCCATTCTGACTGAGTACTATTGTAATTGTCAAGGGGATGGGACATGCAATCACAGGAAAAAATATAATGCAAAGAGCTGGCATGGTATAATGTGCTTCTGCCTGCATGGGCCAGCAGTGAGCTGGCTAAACACATCTGGCTAGAATATCTAGATCTTGTCTAACAGGCTACTGTGGGAATGGAAGTCAGGGAGTGAACCCTTATTTGCTTGGGAAAATATTGTGTAGCCCATGTGTATGAGAAACACTAACTGTATAACCCATGAACGTACTGTTTCTGTATGTGTGTAACTAGGGAGATTATCAGATGCATCCCAAAAATACCAGAGTAGAACGCCAGCATGACATTCCTGTCCTGAGCCTGGGTCCTGGTTTCACATGTCCTCGTGCTCGTTGCATTTTGTTCCAGAGCTTCTGCAGTTATTAAGGTGGTGCTCCCATCAATGAAAAGTGCCACCTTACTAACTGCTGAAGCACAGGAGCAGAACGCGACAAGCACAACATTGTGTGAAACCAGGTCCCATTCACAGGACAGGAACGTCATCCTGGCATTCTGCTCTGGTACTTTTTCCTGCGTCTGATAATCTCCTAGATGTTCCCACACACTGCTTTGTATTTGGAGTTTGCTCTTAGACTGTGCACATGCAGTCTAAAGCTGTATAGTGCAGAATAGTACAGTTGTCCCTCCACATTCGTGAACTTGACATTCGCGGTTTTGGTTATTCGCGGTTTTGGGAGGCCCCCCCCCCCGGCCCCCCCCAAAACCCCAACACGGGGCCTCCAGAGGCCCCGTGAAAAGACCTGGAGGGAGCGGGGAGGCCTCCACGGGGCCCCCGGAGGCGCTCCGTAGGCCCCATGAAGGCCTGGGGAGGGGGGGCCTTCGCGGGACGCCCGGAGGCCCTCCGGAGGCAACGCGAAGGCCTGGGGAGGGGTGGGGAGGCCTTCGCGGGTCCCCCGGAGGCCCTCCGGAGGCCCCGCGAAGGCCTGGGGAGGTAGGGAGGGAGGGCCGGGGAGACCTCCGCGGGGCCTAGCAACGCCCCGAGAAGGCCTGGAGAGGGAGGGAGGGAGGGCTGGGGAGACCTCTGCGGGGCCTAGCAAGGCCCCGCGAAGGCCTGGAGAGGGAGGGAGGGAGGGCCGGGGAGACCTCCGCGGGGCCTAGGAAGGCCCCGCGAAGGCCTGGAGAGGGAGGGCTGGGGAGACCTCCGCGGGGCCTAGGAAGGCCCCGCGAAGGCCTTGAGAGGGAGGGAGGGAGGGCCGGGGAGACCTCCGCGGGGCCTAGGAAGGCCCTGCGAAGGCCTGGGGAGGGGGGGAGGGAGGGCTGGGGAGACCTCCGCGGGGCCTAGGAAGGCCCCGCGAAGGCCTGGGGAGGGGGGGAGGGAGGGCTGGGGAGACCTCCGCGGGGCCTAGGAAGGCCCCGCGAAGGCCAGGGGAGGGGGGGAGGGAGGGCCGGGGAGACCTCCACGGGGCCTAGGAAGGCCCCGCGAAGGCCTGGAGAGGGAGGGCTGGGGAGACCTCCGTGGGGCCTAGGAAGGCCCCGTGAAGGCCTGGGGCGGGGGGGAGGGAGGGCCGGGGAGACCTCCACGGGGCCTAGCAAGGCCCCGCGAAGGCCTGGAGAGGGAGGGGGGAGGGCCAGGGAGACCTCCACGGGGCCTAGGAAGGCCCCGCGAAGGCCTGGAGAGGGAGGGAGGGAGGGCCGGGGAGACCTCCGCGGGGCCTAGCAAGGCCCCGCGAAGGCCTGGAGAGGGAGGGAGGGAGGGCCGGGGAGACCTCCGCGGGGCCTAGGAAGGCCCCGCGAAGGCCTGGGGAGGGGGGATGGAGGGCTGGGGAGACCTCCGCGGGGCCTAGCAAGGCCCTGCGAAGGCCTGGAGAGGGAGGGAGGGAGGGCTGGGGAGACCTCCGCGGGGCCTAGCAAGGCCCCGCGAAGGCCTGGAGAGGGAGGGAGGGAGGGCCGGGGAGACCTCCGCGGGGCCTAGCAAGGCCCCGCGAAGGCCTGGAGAGGGAGGGAGGGAGGGCCGGGGAGACCTCCGTAGGGCCTAGGAAGGCCCCGCGAAGGCCTGGAGAGGGAGGGAGGGAGGGCTGGGGAGACCTCCACGGGGCCTAGGAAGGCCCCGCGAAGGCCTGGAGAGGGAGGGAGGGAGGGAGGGCCGGGGAGACCTCCGCGGGGCCTAGGAAGGCCCTGCGAAGGCCTGGGGAGGGGGGAGGGAGGGCTGGGGAGACCTCCGCGGGGCCTAGGCAGGCCCCGCGAAGGCCTGGAGAGGGAGGGAGGGAGGGACGGGGAGACCTCCGCGGGGCGTAGGAAGGCCCCGCGAAGGCCTGGGGAGTGGGGGAGGGAGGGCTGGGGAGACTTCCGCGGGGCCTAGGAAGGCCCCGCGAAGGCCTGGAGAGGGAGGGAGGGAGGGCTGGGGAGACCTCCGCAGGGCCTAGCAAGGCCCCGCAAAGGCCTGGAGAGGGAGGGAGGGAGGGCTGGGGAGACCTCTGTGGGGCCTAGGAAGGCCCCGCGAAGGCCTGGGGAGGGAGGGGGAGGGGAGTCGTTATTCGCGGATTTTTCACATTCGCGGGGGTCCGCGGAACGGAACCCCCGCGAATGTGAAGGGACGACTGTACTGTATGTTGGCTGTGTTATATAGTCTGTTTGCTTGAAGTCCTAGACTCATTGTAAATATTACTTTAACATGCTCTAGTAAAGGAAAGTAGTTTAGACACAAGCCTGTGTCTATGTGCTCATTTCTTCAGCCTGATGTTTGCTAACTCTGCTACAAGAACTATTTGCTGCCTGGTCCTTGTATGCTCAGAGGTAGGGGTGCACTACCATGACAGTAATGAGTACTCTTGTAATGTGTGGGGGAATTTTTAGCTCAGACAGGAGTCCTGTGAGAGGAGGGTAACTTCAGGGATCTTTTCACCTATGTTTACCAGTACTAACTATAGAGAGCATTCCAGTTAAAGAGAAATAAAGTATTTTATTGGAATAACACAAAAGTGAACTAATATACACAACAAACATTCTTAAGAACCATACAAAGCTATACCAGAGTAAGACAGAAAAGTTGGATAGAGGGAGAGAGGTCTGGGAAGATAGAACGATGGTTACCAGTCTTGAAGAGAAGAGTTCCGTGCAGTGAAGATACTCAGAGAGGCATCTGAAGATGGCACAGGAGGTTTTGATCCAGGGCATGCCGAAAAAGAGAGTGGCCAGGTCCATCAACTGTGGCACATCTCTTCCGTGTAACACCTTGCTATTGTTAGGGCTCTAATATTTATACCCTATTCTGTGATTCTTGGAGGGGGAAATTTGGTAATAGCAAAGCTTGGATTATTCCCACAGAACAGACAAAGATAACCGAAACTCAACTGATTGCTTTAATTGCAGAGAGATAGAAATTGATTGGTTTGCAACAACCTCATGAAGTTGGACAGGAGGGGGTGTATGAGAAGTGATTTCCATAGGGTGTAGATTAAGAAATGGTCACTTAATTGCCTGATTGAATAATTGCTTGAGACACTCAAGGCTGGAAGAAAGGATTAGCACATAACCCTCTATTCACGGGGTGCCTAGCATAAACACATTACGGGGGCTTCCCACTCAATCCTAATGTGGTCTTTCTCGCAATTTTATTTCTAGACACGTCTAAGACCATTGTGACCTCCAACTGACCTCTAGTCTGCCTAAACCAACCTGACCCCCAAAAGTGTCCAATATTTCCAGTTATGAGATACTGTGGGAAGGGGGGTAGTAGGGCATACTAACAGTATTATCTGCATCTGTATTATATTGCATCTGATACTGGAGATGATAAATATTCATTCTGACCACTAGCCAGTAATGGCCCTAATCTTAGATTAATTCATCTCATCTACTTTTAATGCTGTCTAAATTGGCAGCCATGACTACACGGTGGGGCAGTGAATTCTACAGTGTGTATAAATTGCGTATCAAGGTATTTTATTTCTGCTGAAACTCCCACCATCTTTGATATCCCATCCTGTTTCAGTGGATGACCCCAGGTTCTAGTATTGTAAGAGAAGGAGAAAAGCTTTTCCTTATCTATTTTCTTCCCATTGTGCATAATTGTATACCTTTACTAGCTTTTTATCTAAGCTACGAAAACCCAAATGTGGTAATTTTTCCTTCTTCCATTTTTGCTAGCTGGACTAGACCATGAATGGTGCACAGTTTTTCTTCCAGGTATGCCTCTTCCTCAGATTCTATGGGGCCAATTATAAATGAACATTGCAAAGACAAACACACTACTTTGAACAGTTTGTAAATTTAAATCAAGCTTTAACTTAAATGGTGAGAATGCAACAGTTTACATCTTCATCCAGTCATGACACTCATTAGATGAGTTTGGACTAACCTACTTGTTATTGTAGATTAGTCCAAGTTATTGTTGTACAATAGGATTATAACCATGTTCGAGTAAACTACCTCAAGCTTCTAGGGAAAAGATCAAGTTACAAATGTGAATAATAGTAGTAGCAGACACTGCTATTCACCAGATTAAATCAATGACATGTAAGGATGGCTGAGGCTAGCCATTCAGTAATATTGTGTTTCAGTGTTTTATACAAAAAAGGAGATTTTTTTAAAAAGAAGATCATTTTTAGCTCTTTCAAATAACCGTTGCATCATTCAGTAGTCTTTTGGTCTGAAAATGAAAGGAAGCTCTGTTTGCAGAGCGTGAGGGGAGGGGAGTTGTCCTTTCTCTCTCATTTTCTGTAGGTGTTCATCAACCATTGCCGTTTGCACCTAGCCGTATCAGGCTACAAGTATATTAAAAGGTCTCTCCTCTCAAATGAAATGTCTTACAATTTAAATCTCTCCCTAGGAATGTCAGCATTGCCATGGGACTTCTCCAAGCTTCCAAAGCAAACAAAATTGACACAGTCGATTTGGAGTATAAATGTCGGCAGCTTTATTAAATATGCATTAAAGTGCAACAGTCATAAATTACATGCACTCAGCTCACTCTGAACATAATGCATATAACTAAATAACTTTCTGGCTGTACAACCTGAGTGATAAGTCCAACTGAGAATGGGATGTCAGTTCTCTAGAAATCAGCTGGTTCAGGAGATGTTCTTTGCTTTATGTTGATCTGGGCTGTGGCCTTGCCAAGGAGAGAGATGGGTTAGTTGTCTATGAGAAGATCCATTTCAGGGTGAAGTTGAACAACAACTAGGATTTCTTTTTCTTCCTGAGATATTTTAGCTGTCATTAGGCTCTCTAACTGAAAATTGAAGCATGGAGAGGTGTGGGCAACTGCACAAGTCGGGACATTTTCTGGCATTTTCCTCCCCCAGGCAAGAGGCTGCAGGGCTATGTTTGATGCAACCCAAAATCATAGAATCTTAGAGCTGGAAGGGACCACGAAAGCCATTTAGTCCAACCCCCTGCCTTGCAGGAATACACAACTAAAGCACTCCTGAGGGATGCTCATCCAGCCTCTGTTTAAAGACCTCTGTTAAAGATGTTTAAACTACAAAATCCAGAATTCCACAGGAGGCAGCCATAGCAATTAAAGTGGAATAATAGTGCTATAATAATGTGGACTTTATCAGCCAAGGCAAAAATGCATCACAGGAATGCTACAGTAACAAAAATGTGTGATATTATTAGACGTTGTCTTCCTTCAGCCATTCTGGGGGCGTAGCATGACTGTGAATAACACATCCCTTTTTATTGATGGTTTAGCCTGAATTTTAAAAAGCGGCACTTTATTCATGCATGCACTACACCCCTGGAATGGCTGAGGACATGGGTGTGTGATGTGCCAAGTTCCACCACATCTGATAAAGTCCTGTATTGTGATAAGGCTATCAGGCAGTCAATTCCACTACTGAACAGATCTTACAGCAAAGACGTTCTTCCTAATGTTTGGTTTTAATCTCTTTTCTTGAAATTTGAAGCCACTGTTCATGTTCTAGTCTCTGGAGGAGCAGAAAAGAAGCTTGTTTCATTTTCTACTTGATATCCCTTCAGGTAAAGATAGCTATCATATCATTTCTCAGTCTTTTTTTCTCCAAGATAAACTTACCTAGCTCTATAAGTTGTTCCTCATAAGGCTTGTCATGTAATTTCTGTTTTTTTTTAACTGAAAACTCACATTTTTTTCTGTTTCCCCCCAATATTTTGTGATATATTGGGGGGGGGCACAGGGGCCTTGCCATGTTTTTGTGGTGATCTGGGCATTTTTGCAATGATTTTGACTGAAAATTGGCTGATGGTTTTTTTTTTATTTGCGTTGTTGATGGGTTGGGAGTTGAGGGCCTCTTGGAGCTGACAGGCTGCATTTTCTCCACTCCTGGATTAGAGTTGTCATCTGAACATGGCCCCCCACAAGGGGGGGGCTGACAGGGCTCTAGCCTGGGGGCTGGGGGCCTGGGATTAGGTGGGGGCCCCAGATGATATTATTGTAAGTTTTTATTATGCAAATAATAAAATACTATAAATAGTAAATATAAATAATACTTTGGTGTCATCATTTAAACTGTTGTGTTTTAATGTTTATCCTAAATCCTGTAGAGCATCTTGCTACCCTTAACCTTAGCAGTTGGTAGGGGACCTGCCAAAGATACTGGCTTGGGGGCCTGCTTCAGGATGTGGGGGCCATGCATCTGAGCCCTCCACCACATCCCTGCTTCCCCAAAGCTTGCATAAGTGCAAACCAGTAATTCAGAAATGTGTAAAAAAAAAAGTAGCATTTTTGCATGTCCTATGACTCATTGAAAGGAAAAAAAAATCACTTAATTTTAAGAATTCACACATTTGTGAGCTAACTAGGTGCTGTGGAGCAATAAAGTGCACACAAGAGAATTCACACATTTTAAAATGGTGACCAGCTAAAATATGCACAGTTGAAAATACATGCAATCACACGTTAGTCAATGGGGTAAAATGTATACATTAGGAGAATATATAAATAAGCACACACATTAGGAAAATTACTGTACGTAAAAATCATGAATGAAATTTTATGCATGAAGTCTTACAACCGAAGGCAAAACAAGGGCAGAATGAAACAGAAACTTGTTTTAATAAGAGTTTTATAAGGAAAAAAAAACCCCTGAAAATACTGGACCAATTTGAAAGGGAGTATATAAGAGTTCACCAACCACTACATTTAAAAATGATGGTGTGAAAATGGATGTGTAACTGCACCAGAGGCCTCCACACTACCTACCTTTGACTTGAGTCTATGGGGTCGTTTACATGGCAAAATAAAACCTCTAAGAATTCACCAAGCCTCCTATTAGTTCCCACATGTTTCGATTCAAAGTCATCCTATTCAGAAGGAGGGGGGCCCAAAAAACCGTTAAGTCACGAGGTAAAAGCTTTAGCTACTTTCCCCAACTTTTTTGATAAAGTTTGTGGAAATGCACACAATAGGTGGTGTGAACTACCTATTTGGAAAAAACTGTGTGATCTACCAACATTCTTCCCAAAACAGGCTCACAGCAGAGCTGAGCTGTGATTTGTTGGAGCTCAGAGGGGGCGGGCTTGCAAGGGATGCCTTTGGAATGCAGGATCTGCCATTGTTTCTTTTTTGAGACAGACTGGGCAACCCCGGCTGCCTGGCTCCTTGCTTGAGTGTTCACCTCTGTCCATGCTCCTTTACTGGCTGATCACTGTCTTGCTTTATTGTAGGCAGGGATTTGCAGAGTTTGAGGGATGCTGCAGCCTCTTCCTCCCTTGGCTTCGTCCCAGCAGCCGGCGAACAAGGAAGAGAGGGAAACGCTTGGAGGAAGACAGTCCCATTTCCCGCCTGTCTGCCACTGGAGCCTCTTCCTCCCTTTCCCCCCTCCTCCCCACTCGCCTCAGAAGCCAGTGAGCTAATGGGGAACAGGGGGGAAAGAACAGGCTTCAATGGGAGATAAGCAATAGCCAGCGAGCGAACGGGGAATGGCGGGGGGGGGGAGGAAGAGGCTTCAATGGCAGACAGGAGAAAATAGAGAAGGGGGGGAGAAGAAGCCCTTTCTCCCCCCCCCATGAGAGATAGGCCCCCGTGGCTGTCAGTCACGGAGGCCACACCTCCCCCATGTGAACTGCTAAATCACATACTTCTCGGGAGTCATAAGAATGGCCAAAATCATGTAAACTGCTCGGCTCAGAATCAAAATGGAAGTAAGCCGGCATTTTCCGCATTAAAAGTGGCCGTGAAACTGACCCCTTAGTCTTCATCCTCTTCTTAAAAATAGGAAAGTACAAGCTTTTGCAAATGTCCTTAAGGGGACATTCCTAAACGTGGATCTCTCTCTGACTTTTCTTCACAAACGAAGATTCAGGAAGGACTCATCCCGCGCTTTCTGCAAGCACACTGATGACTAAAAAGGCCAATCTGAGATAAACTTGTTCGGTTGCAGAAAGCACAGCAGAAGGTCTCCTTGGGTGATGATTCCGGGTTGTGATTCTTTCTGCGTTGTCGTTTCTCTTCAAGACTTGTTCGGCATGAGTTCTCGAATAAAGCTGCAGTATTGTGGATAGTGCATCTCCATGCCTCCCGATGTGAGGTCAGGGTGAACCATTGTTGGTGATCAATTTGGCCAAGCCTGAGATGTGTTTTCAGGGAATTCTTGTATCGCTTTTTTGGAGCGCCCCTCTTACGCTGACCCATGGCGAGTTCACCGTAGAGTACTATTTTTGGGAGGCGATGGTCCTCCATCCTAGAAATGTGTCCTGGCCAGCGCAGCTGTGTTATCAATATCATGGCCTCAATGCTGGTGATCCCTGCTTGCTCAAGGACAGCAACATTCGTCACAGAGTCAGTCCAGTGTATATTTAGGATTGTGCGTATACAGCGCTGATGAAAGCATTCGAGGACTCGTAAGTGTTGGTGATAGGTGACCCATGTTTCAGACCCGTAAAGGAGAATAGACAGTACAATATACACAGTATACTCTAGTGTGGCTCTATACACACTGATTTAGAGTGGCTCTATACACACTGATTTTTGTGCTTCGCCTCAGGTGTTTGTTACTCCAGACTCTTTTGTAAAGTCTTCCAAATGCTCTATATGCCTTTGCTAATCTGTGATTGATCTCTTTGTCAATCTTGGCATCTGAGGAGATGATGCCTCCCAGATAGGTGAACTGTTGAATGGACTTAAGCACAGATTTGCCTACAGCAATGTGGGGATGATGGTGTTCGTCCTGTGGTGCAAACTGTTAAAGAACTTCCATTTTCTTCAGGTTGACTTCCAGCCCAAACAGCTCTGCAGCTGTTGTGAAGCAGGATGTTAGGTAAATGTGGATACAACAGCAGAAATTACCATCTTTTCTCAAAACAGAGGGTGTAGGTGTTTGGGGGACTGGGGTGAGGAAATTAGGGAGATGATAATTATAATTCTTGACATGTAATTAGAAAATTGTAATTCTTAGGCGGGGAAATATACAGAAAAGAAGGGTATAGGATTTTTGCTGTCAAAAAGGATCTATACCTATACCTACACCTATATCTATCTATCCTTTTTGACTCCAAAAAATTGATACCCTTCTTTTTTTAAATACCAGTGTTAAAAATTCACTCATATTTAATAGCACAAAATTCCTGGTAAAAGTAAAACAAAAGCAAAAATCTAAGCCATCAAGCCACTATCTTTCTGACATTATCAGTTATTTCTGTTTATGCTATTTCCTGTTGATTTATTGCCATAAGTCTCTTGGCCTGTCTCCAAACATCTCTTGGCAACTGAATCGACCAAATTAATTTCCTACAAAAAAGGATGCTCTGCAGTGACTTAAAGTCTGTCTTCATCATCTTGCTAATGATCTCCTGTGTACTGCCCTACTGTAGGTTTGTTTTTCCTTGTTCGCTTGTTGTGAAAATTAAATTTTGTGGGTGCATCTACTAACTAGGAATGAGGTTTTCTATGCCAAGGCCACATAGGAATCCCCCCACCTGTATCCCCATTATATAGGTTCTTTATAAGAAACACTTTGGGTGAAGTGTTTTCAGTTAAGTTGGTTGGGTTCAGAATAGGAGGGGTGGAATGAATGCTACAGTTTGGAAGGACACTAAAGACTGTTGGTTGTTGCTCTTTTTGGATGTAAGACTTGTGATACAGTCTTACAAAAGATAGTGGCTTACAGAACCATTACACTTCTGTTGTAGTTCTAAATTGCTGTCAAGTCAACTATGAGTTATGCCAACTTTATGAATGAAAGACCTCTAAGTCACTCCATTGTCAATTGCCCTGCTCACATTTTGCAAACTCATGGTAATCTTGGCATCCTTGTTTGAGGAAGCTGTAATGTAATGTAATGTAATGTAATGTAATGCAATGCAATGCAATGTAATGTACAGTTGTCCCTCTGTATGCACAGATTTGGTATCCATGGATTTAAGTATTCACAGCTTGAAAATATTCTTAAAAAAATAATAATCCAAAAAGCAAACCTTGATTTTGCCATCTTATATAAGGGACACCATTTTGCTATGCCGTTGCATATAATGGGACTTGAGTATTCATGGATTTTGGTATCCATGGGGGGTCCTGGAACCAAACCCCAGTGAATATGAAAGGACAACTGTAATGTGTAAGATCTCTAATGTGGTCTTCCTCATTTCCTACTGCCTTCTACTTTACCTACTGTTGATTGTCTTTTGTAGTGACTCATGGCTCCAGTAATGGTTATGCAGTCATCTTAAGTATCAGAGTCTGAAACTAACAAGTTACAAGCAGTGGTGGTTAGCAGCACTATGTAAGTAAGCTGGTAAATCTGCTCTGATTTTTAATCAAAAGTGGCTAAGCAAGGTGCTAAATGTACATGTCTCTATATATTTCATAAATTTATGTCCTACCTTTTCCCCAACATGGGAACCAAGGCAGTTCACAGTCTCAGTTAAAACAATAGATTATAGAAACGGTTAAAAAGCAATTAATTAAACAACCATTTTTTTTCTTTATATATGTTTTAAAAATGTATTATTTTAAAACAGTTAAAAGACAGTTAACAACATAACAATGCCAGTGAATAATCAAAGCCCTGGGTAAATAAGAAGGCCTTTGCCTTCTGGTAGAAGAGTTCAGAGAGGGGGTCAACTTAGCCTTCGATATCTGAGAGAAGCCACCAAGAGCCCCCCCCCCATCCCATGGCTTCACCAGCCACATGGTGGTGGAACTGAGGGGTGGGGGAGGCCTCTCCTGAAGATCTTAAAACTCAGGCAAGCCCATATTAGGAGATGAAGGGCTCATTTACATGGGCCAAAGTATGCCAGCTCCCCACCAGCATATCCTGCCCATGGATCAGGCCTGTTCTTCCCGTTACCTGGACAAAATGGACTGGAGTCAAGACAGGCATGCTGGGCCATCCCTGCAGCCTCCACTGCTTGCATCCCACTCTCCGGACCAGGCAGGCGGCCTGCAGCACATGAGCAAGCCCCCTTGCATGTGACCAGCCTGGACACATGCTGTGGGCCCCCTTCCTGGATCCGGAAGAGTGAGGCAGCAGCAGCTACAGCGACAGGCCAGCATACCGGAATAGGCTCCTGTGGACACGTGGGGCGTGATGCATTTTATTTTGGCTGGAATGGATTTAAACAGCTTTTTTGTTATAATGTTTTATCAGCCCCTACCCCATCTTCCCCTCATTTTAGCCCCAGAGGTCATGAAAACTGCATGGGGGGGGGGGAAATGGGGCAAAAGCCCTGCGTTATCAGGACTGCAGGGCTCCAAGAGGAGAAAGACAGTAATAATAATATAATAATAAAATTTATTTATATCCCACCCCTCTACAAAATGCAATCGGGGCGGCTTACAACATTAAAATCTACATACAACCCCTCCATCCCACCCACCCCTTAAAATACAATTAAACATTTAAAACACAATAAATACTAAAGACAGGGCAAATTGCCCATGTAGATAAGCCCAAAGATAAGCCTATTCTGCATTACAGTTATGGATTTGTAACCTAGAGTTACAGATCTGCAACTGCTCTGTATTTACTGAGACTATATAACTCTATATAAATGTCCCCCTAGCCTTCCTTAACAGCCAGCAGCCAACATTGGGCAGAGGAAATCTGTCCAGCTGCCGATATAGGGACATGAGGAGGATCATGTTTCCCACCAGTGAGTGAGGTTGTGACAATCAGAAACAAGGCCTCTGTCAGAGTTCCTCATGGCAGCCTCACTTGCTGGTGGGAAGGTGCTGGAAACATGGGACATTTTCAGACAAGTCTTACCACATAAGAAGACTCCGGGAGAGGTATGCCGCTATCGTGCGTCAGGGAGTCTGTTTCTGATGATGCCGTCCCTCATCCATGTCACTTCTGTGTTCCATTGAAGGCAAATGTGCCATTTTTTACTCACGGAAGTTGTCCATGAATAAAAAAATGGTGCGGTTGCCTTCAATGGAACACGGAAGTGACACGGACGAGGGACAGCGTCATCCAAAACGGACCCCTGCCGTGCGATAGCGGCATACCTCTCCCAGAGTCTTCTTGCATGGTAAGACTTGTCTGAAAATGTCCATGATCCTCCGTACACCCCAATGGGCAGTTGAACAGACCTCCTTCATCCAATGCAGCTCCCAGTGTGCTTGGAAGATGAAGATATTACTTAGATACCTATATGTAACTAAATAGATGATGTAGAACATTGGCCACAGTCTTTTAAGATAGGCTAGCTCTAAACTGTGCTTAATCCATGTATAGGCTCAAAATGCATTTCAAAAATAACTTAATGAGTGGGAATGCAACTTTTAGCAATTTTAGAGCACTTGTGGGTGGAATTTTAAAAAAAGTTTTATGGCACGGTTTAATCAGTTCTAAGGGTTCCTCTCCCAAAGTAACAGTGATGTAATGAGCCTCTCCAATCTTTGTGATGGTGACAAATTATTTATGATGAAATTGTATGGCATTGCATAACATAACATATTGCTTCTTTAGAAGTAATTTTCCAATACTAGTGACAGTATAATTTCATGTCTGTGTCCATGCTAGTGTGCATGGGATTGCGGTGAAACAAGGGCTTGTATACGTGTTGTTCATAGTGTTTTCTAACTGGTCCAGTTTTTAAACTGCCAGCCTCAGTGCTCCCGAGCTGTAGAATGGAACCAGTAGCGATGAACAAAAGGCCACTGTACTTGTTAGTGTTTTCAGAATCCTTAGTCTTGTGTTGGTGGACAGCCTGAGGCAAAACCAAGCCAATGCAATTAAAAATCCTGCAAGGATATAAATCTATTTGCAGCTGGAATCCAGGAGAGAAGAAAAATAAGAAAATTGTTATTGCTTTCACGAATGGGAGAAACGACTTTGTGGCAGTTCTCTTGGGGCTTCAGGGCCTTGCTAGCATCATCTAACAACAATCTTCAAAATCATCTAATAGACATTGGTCATGTGAGAATTTTATCTTATTACGGCCCATTGACATGATAATGACTAAGCCAAAGTGTGCTACTTGATTAGGGATATCTTAAAGTGGAACCAAGTTAATTTGAATGCCTGTTTATACATATAACCAAGTACATGTATATAGTATTGGGGGGGGGGCAAATGCTTTATATTCTTGATATGTTTGTGTGACAGCCAATTTCTAATTATTTTTAAAGAACAAGGAAGCCTGAGAGAGAATAATTTGCCTTGAGCCACAGAGAGTATGGGTTTATATGGATGGCAAAACTAGAAGTTAAGAATCATGAGATGGCAGCATGGGCTATGCTTAAGTCACGTTCCAGGTAAGAACAATTTGTTTGGAGTGCTCTCTCCTTGTAAGTAAATATTCCACCTTATGGAGAGAGACTTAAGCTCAAGGATAGAAAAAAAACTTCTCTCTTTCCAGCCTACAGACTAGAACTTCCATCATCTATGACCATTGGCTAGGCTGGTTGGGTCTGAAACATGCTGGAGTCTTAACAACCTCTGTAAGGTCACCAGTGTGGTGTAGTGGTTTAAGTGTTAGATTATGACTCCAGAGACCAGGGTTCAAATCCCCATTGAGCCATGGAAACCCACCTTAGGCAAGTCATACTCTCTCAGCCTCAGGGCAAACTTGTTCTGAGCAAATCTTGCCAAGAAAGCCCCATGATGGGTTTGCCTTAGGATCACCATAAGTCAGAAATGACTTGAAGCCACACAACAACAGCAACAAAGACGGTCACCAGTGTCTCTATTTGCTAGTCCAACTCATTTCTCATGGTTTCATTTTCTTATTTTGGGGGAGTTTTACCTAATAGGTGAGCATTTCAAAAATATACCACCCTATGATGTAGTATTTTGCCTTTTTAAAACATATTTTAAAATAGCACATTTTATTAAACACACATTCCAAGAAATGCAGATAGTGCATTTTATTAAAGACACATTACAAGAAATGCAGTTAAAGGAAAAGATGGAGAGAATAAACAATAGGAATGATAATAACATGATAAAAAAAAGTGATTAGAGCAAAGTACCACCTCAGTGTTGTACCACTTTGTTTCCCTTTCATTCTGGCCAAAGTCTTGGTCCTCAGATCTTAAGTGAAAGAGGTATCAGAGTGGCTCATAAGAAGTTGTTGTTGTTGTTGTGTGCCTTTCAAATTGTTTCCAACTTATAGAGACCGTAAGGCAAACCTATTGGGATTTTCTTGGAAGATTCATTCAGAGGAGGTTTGCCTTTGTCTTCCTCTGAGGCTGACAGAGTGTGACGTGCCCAAGGTCACCTAGTGGATTCCCATGGATGAGTGGGGATTTGAGCCCTGGTCTCCAGAGTCATAGTTCAGTGCTCAAACCACTACACCACACTGGTTTATTGCCTATAAGACAGGCAAAAAGTAGCATTTATTCCTATGTTTCAATGGGAAGAGTAGCCCAGCAAAGTGTAACATCAAAAGCTAAGGCCTAAATCCAATTGCTGATCCCAATTAGAGTAGACTCATTGGACTTTATCAGACCACATTCTATAAAAGTTCTTTTGCTGGCATATTTTGAAGTGTTTATATGCTGGCAAAAGAACCCCCTTGATCAGACCTACCTTAACCAGTGTCCACAGGCAGCCCAGGCACTAACGGAGAGTGAACAGAGCTCTGATCAAGATCTCACCAACTCTCACAAGAAGATCCTAGCATGGGAAATTAAAAAATAAAAGCAAAATAAACACATAAAAAGTACATGGGAGCGGGGGGGGGGGGTCATAAAAAGAATGTAGCCTACCTGGCTGTCACAATTTCAACTGGAAGTGTTTGCCCATTGACACTGTATTCACATGGATACAATGACACAAGGACTGAAATGTCAGCAATGCCGGCAACAAAGCACCATGGCTGATCTATTGACATCTTGGTCTGTCAATAAAAAGGAACAGTTTTTTTCACAATACATGACTGTGAAAGGACGACGTCATCTGGTATGTGCACCCTTTCATGATCATTAAGTGTCTTTATGATGCTGTATTTGCCTGTTCTGATAAAGTGCATTGAATCAATTGCTGAGTGGAAAACTCACACAGATATAAATCCCATTAATATGTCAGGACTACCCTAGTTGAGACTAGCACCTTGGTTTAGGCCTAAACTCTGAAAGATTCTAGCCTTGCTCCCTATGGTGCATGATGCTGGGTGAAACATCACTTTATGTTAGGGAACTCACCTTCATGGGACTTCATCTTCATTTGGTGATGTTTGTGTCATGGATACCTTTCTTTAAATAAGGAAGTCCTCCCTCCCAGGTTCATTTTTTTCTAAACAGATTCTTCAAATGGTGCCATAGCTGTTCTAGATCTTTTGAGGGAGAATGCTCATTTGAGTGTTGCAGAACCATGAGGGATAGGAAGATAGATCCCTCATTGGCCCCAAGTGGCACAGCCATCTGTTCCTACCAAGAATACCCTTGTCAATAATGCTACATCTTTCTAGAACATTGTAGCATCACTCCCAGAGATATCTTGCCTGGGAACATATTGGGAGCTCTAAGGTACTGTACTGCTTGAAGCATGAGCTTCCAGAAAGAAAAAGGCAAAACTCATGGCCACTCTGTACTTAAGATGTAGGGGTTTTTTTGTGTTTTTTTTAAAAAAATCTAATGTCCACTTTCTGAACTTGAATAGAATTTTTAGGAAATGCTATTGCACCTCACATTCACAATTAACCAATAAAATTAAGGTTGGCCAAAACTTCAGAATAATACTAATTGTTCTAGTTTTAAGAATATTTTTCCATAGTGGATTATTCAAAAATAATTGACCCAGCTAAAGGGTGCATCCACACTGCAAAATTATAACAGACTGATGCTACTTTATCTGGCATAGCTCTGTCCTACGGAATCCTTGAGATTTGTAGTTTGGTAAAGGATATTTAGAATTCTAGAGACTTCTAGTGCAGTAGTTCATGGAAGATGAATTAAGCACAGAAAATTCTAAGTACAACAGCAAATTACTAATCAAAGGATTCCACAGGACTGAGCCATGCCAGTTAAACAGGCTTCAAAACACTATACTGTGTAGTGCTGATTAGGGAATATCTGAAAATATTTTTTAAAAATAATTTTAAAAAGCCATGCTTCTTCATGTATCAAGAAATCGTGGTGAGAAAAATCTTGGATTGATGAGAATTTTCATAGTTCAGGACTTATTTTGCGTAAAATTTGCATGTGGTTGTTTTGCACATAAAGCAGCATTTTCTATGCAGAAAAAGCTATGTCCTGCACAGAAAATGGTGTAATTGGGAACATTCCATGCAAAATTTGGGCATGGCTGATTTTTATAGAAAATGTGCATTTTCTGCATAGGAAACTCCTTTTGTGGCACAAAAAATAATATTTCCCCACAGATTTCCCCCCCCCCCAGCAAATGCTGTTTCTATACAAAGCAACCACATATGAATTTTGTGGAGAATAAGTCCCGAATTGTGAATAGGCTTCAGTACTGCACAGATTTTGAAGTCTTTCTTACAGTGGGAAGACAATTGCTAACACTGCTCATTGCTTCCTTTGAGAAGAAAATTAGTGAGGAATTACATTCCTAGTGCTGATACACCTAATGTCTGAAACTCTATGCCAACTCATTCTGACCTACTAGGGTTGCAAGTTCAGGATTGTCTCAGACTCTGAGATTTCCTGGCCAAAACCTGAGCCCAAGGCCTTGTCTGCATGGGCCAAATGAAATATCTCCCCCAGATCCTGTACCCAGCTGTCCAGATGACACATGGTTTTGGCCCTGATTCTAGTCCAGACTATGTTCCAACTACAAACTGGGGCAAAACCTCCTTAAATGGTTTTTTAAAATACCTGAGGAAATCCAGATCCTGCAGGGAAAGATGGAGTGTTCTGTGATGGGAATGGGCAGCTGTCTGCATGTGTGCACTCCACTGTATTAGTGTGCGCTTCTGCCACCACCACCACTGGTGTTCGGCATCACACTCTCTGGGGTCACAACAAGGCCCCCAGCATGTGATTGAGGCTGGGTGCTTCATTTCCAGTCTCAGAGAGCATGATGTGTGACATTGCTGGCAGCAACAGCAGAGTGTGCATGTTGGATAGCTGTCCATTCCTGCCATGGAACACAAGGTAACCAGGGGGGGGGATCCAGGACAGCTCCAGGGCCAGAATACTGGCCAGAATACATGGAGTATTCTGGCCAGTGTGGACACAACTCTAAAGATGGCCCCTAGTGATGTTATCAAGTTCTCTATATTAAGTACCCATCACAGTTGCTCACAGCCTGTTATCCAGAGAGAGAGAGAGAGAGAGAGAGAGAGAGAATTATGATTCTGTTCGAAATTCAAGACAGAAATGTTAACTAATGGGGCTTTATCCAGATTGAGATGAAATGAGACTGCTGTTTCTTCTCACTTACTTAGGGAGATGGGATAAGGAATATTTACTCTGGTCTATTTGTTTCTAGCTGGAAATATGGATGCAGAGTAGAACGGAGAATAAGTTCTGGCACCTTATTCCCTCCCCATAAACAAGAGGAAGTTTACTAAGTCACTACATAAACTTTCTTGAATGGCTTTGTAGGTAGCAGCAACAAATCAATTAAGCCTTGAAAATGGTGACAAGCTGCTGCTCTACTAGTTAAGCTGGAGATGTGCAAACAGCTCTTTCCTCTTGTCTGGAGCTGAGCCCCCCAAAACTAGAGCTTTTACACCCTTGCCTCCCACCTAGGGATGACCCACACAAACTGGAGACTCAAAGCCAGAACCTGAGATCTGGCTACCCTTTGACCTACAGCTATGGACTGTTGCCCGAATCCTATTGTTACTACCAACTAAAGTAGATTCATTGAATCAAAGGAATTTACCTATATGTTGATTTGTCATTCAACAATTGATTCAATGAGTCTTCTAGTTGAGATTAACCAATAGTATTCAGGCCTATGTGTACATTCATGCATGTATCTACTCAGGGCCGGTTTAACCAGTCTGCCAAATCAGCATTGGCAAGGGGGCCCCAAGGTCAAGGGCCCCCCCCCTGCTGACCTCCTTATCTGACAAAAGAGACAGCCAGGAAACAGCTGGGAGGAGCCACTGCTTTGTAGCCCCCTCCTACCCTCCTCCTCCAAAAACTTCCTGCTGGCTTTTTTTAAAAAAAAAAACAAAAAAACCCCCCAGTGTTTCCCAAACTAGAAAGAGAAAGAGAAAGAAGCAGCAGCCCTCCTGGCAGAAGCTGGAGGGAGTTTGATGCTGAAAAAGGAAGCCAATCAGGCATGTCGGAGAGGGGTGAGTGTGTGTATGAGAGAGAGGGGGAATTTGAGGGTTGTCTCTTTCCCTCAGAAAGGGTTTCTTTCTTTCTTTCTTTCTTTCTTTCTTTCTTTCTTTCTTTCTTTCTTTCTTCTTTCCTTCCTTCCACATAAATCCCCTCCAGTCCATCCTTCCTGCTGCTCTTAACATGTCCTGGTTCCTCTCCCCTCCCTTTTCCCCTTGGTCTTCTTCAGCTTCCTCCCTTGCAGCCAACTGAGTTCAGCCTGCAAAAGAAATTTGTGTGTGTTTGCCTATGTGCCTTCAAGTCATTTCTGACTAAGGCGAACCTACCATGGGGTTTTCTAGGCAAGGTTTGTTCAAAGGGGCTGTGCCTTTGCCTTCCTTTGAGGCTGAGAGAGTGTGACTTGCCCAAGGTCAGCCAGTGGGTATTCATGGCTGAGTAAGGATTCAGACTCTGGTCTCCATAGTCATAGTGCAATGCTGAAACTTCTACAACACTCTAGTTCTTTTAACAGAAGAATATAAAGAATATACATTAAAAATTTGGAGTAATATTACTGGGAACAATGGTTTTATCGTTGTCACTAAAACACCAGTATCCCATTAGTGTTCTGTGAGAGACATTGGCCTAGAGCAGTGGTTCTTAACCTTATCTTTACCAGGGACCCCCTTTAAATATCTTTTGTTGCCCCAAGACGTAACTCAAGATTCAAAACCCTAATAATAATAGCTAACAACAACAACAACAATAACAATACAGTTACACCATCCATTAAACTTTCCCTCAGAGGCACTCTTGCTTCTTCCTGCAAGTTTGCGGCTGGAGTGGATTGAATGGCAATGTGCAGGCCAAGCCAGCCAGTCTTTGCCTTGGTTTCTGTCACGTGGCTGCTCCACTACAGGGAGGAGGTGGGCCAAGCAGCCTTCAAGCCTTTGTGGACCCCCTGTGAGGACATTGCAGACCCCAAGTTAAGAACCCTGGGCTAGAGAATGCTGGAAAAGGAACAATGCAACCAGACCTTGAGAAGGGTGCTGGCAGGGGGATTCTGGGAGGTGTAATCCAAGAGTAACTTTCCCAGGCTCTGAATGCAGCCTAGAATCATAGAATCATAGGGCTAGCAGGGACCCCAACAGCCATCCCATCTGATCGGCTTCTGCCCTGCAGGAACACACAATCCAAGCATTCCTGGCAGATGGCCATCCAACCTATATTTTAAAAAAGCCAAAGAAGGAGACTGCACCACACTCCAAGGCAGTGTATTCCACTTCCAAACAGCTCATACTGTCAGGAGCTTCTTCCTAATATTCAGGTGGAATCTCTTTTCCTGTAGTTTGAACCCATAGCTCCGTGTCCTAGTCTCTGGAGCAGCAGAAAACAAGCTTGCCCCATCCTCAGTATGACATCCCTTCAAATATTTAAACATGGCTATCACGTCACCTCTCAACCTTCTCTTCTCCTGGCTAAGCATTCCCAGCTCCGTAAGCCGTTCCTCATATGTAAATTATTTAATACAGTAGGCCCCTCTTATCCACAGGGGATTGGTTCGGGGGGGGGGCGTGGATTCTGAAAAACATGAATAATAGTGAACACCATTGAAAATAATGGGACTTCTGGTTTAAAATACCATAGAGTTGCCTTGGAGGGCCTTGAAAATGGCTAGGGAGGACACATTTTCTAGGAAGACTCTATGGTAGGTGTGCTGTTTTGTGGCCCATGGATAATGAATCCATGGATATGGGGGTCCTACTGTAATCTGAGCATCCTGTATTGTGAATAGGTTAGGTTACATTGACCTGAGATAAACATATGGGGCCCCCAAAATAAAGCATTGCAGGGGGCCCCAAAATTCCTTAAACCGGCCCTGTATCTACTTCTGCTCCACCCCTTCCCTATGCCTGAAATGAATATACAGTAGTAGCTGTCACAGTTGGATCTTTTGCATTCGTATGAATAGAGATTCTGGTGCACACAGCCAAAATAGCTCATGACAACTTATATGGGGGAGGGGAGAAGGAAAGCAAATTGCATTTGTTTTAGCTGAATGAAATATTCCTTATCTCTTAGTTTTCTAATAAGAATGACATGTCACTTCCAATCTGTGAAAAAAAGCTAAGTAAATCTGGTGCAAGTTTTCAGAGGGCTGGAGAGGATACATCTTGGAAAATCGTAACATAATTGTCAAAGGTACTCATATTACAATGGTAGGCTTCAGGTCACGTTACTGGGATCTTGGTAGGCAGGCTTTTGAAGTGATTGCAAAAATGCAAACTCCATCCCAAGAATGCCTTGTTACACTGATTTGGTGAAATGAAATGTTAAAATTACATAATCATTTGCTCTTTGAATACCAGACTGAACACACATCAGCAGACTGCATATCAAACTATATTGGAAAGAATGGTAGTGATACTGATATGGAGAGCTGTGTGTAGGACAATAGCAGACCATGAGACCATGAGAGAAATTCAGTCAGACCCCTGTATCCATGGGGGTTCAGTTCCTGGTCTTACTCTGGATACCAGAAGCCACAGATAACAGCTATTAAAATAAAGGACTTCCAGTAAAAACATACCATAGAGTTGTTTTGGAGGACCTAGGAGATGCCTAGAGAGGATGCCTCTCTAGGCATTTTACAGCATGACTCTATGGTATGTGTCCCTATTTTGTGTCCCATGGATAACTGAAACTGCAGATATTGGTTCCGTGGATATGGAGGTTTGACTGTATACAACCAAATCAGAAATTATGTATCATTGGATCTCACACATTTCTTCCAAAAGAAAGAAACAATTAGGGTAGGTGAACTGGAATGGGATTATAGTGATCCAAGAGGAAGGGTTTAACTCTGTCCCTGAACCAGTACAAAATTTGCTCCTTTGTTGAGTCTGACTTATAGTGACTTTGTTATAGGGCTTTCTTGACCAAATTTAGTCAGAGGAGACTTGCCATTGCCTTCCCCTTAGGCTGAGAGAGAGTGGCTTACCCAAGTTCATCCAGCAGGTTTCCATGACTGAGCACGGATTTAAACCATGGTCTCCCAGAGTCCTAGTCCAACACTCAAACACTACACCACAATGGCTCTTTACGCAAAGAAAAAGGGGAAAGGAAAAAATGTTAAAAAGCACTGATCATACACACACACACACACACACACACACACACACATATGTATGACAAATAAAATGTTGATAAAGAAAAGGGGGTAAATTTTGGGTCAGAGTTAGGTCTGATAAAGAAGTGTAGCAGGGGAAAGAATTAAACCCCCTATGTCAAGTTTCTCAACCACATTGTTTACTTATTGTATTTATTTCCTCAAGTGAGTTCAAGGAAGCAAACATGGCCCACTTTCTCTCTCCCAATTTATCCTCACAATACTATGAGGTTGTGGGAGGTTGTGGGAGACTACCCAAAGTCACTCAGGGTATTTCACAGCTCAGTGGGGGGCTGGATCTATGTGAACCTGAATCTCTCAAGTCACTGGCTATAACATAAGTACTACACCACATTGGCTCTGCTACCAGTCATATATACCCATCAGAATGTTCTGTTAATGGGGTGATAATGTATTAACTGACCCTGCTATTTCAGATTTCCAATGAAGGAAATTTTCAACACTTTCAAATGTATTCATATCTCTCTTATAAGTCGAAATCTAGCACCACAAGGTGAGAGTGGAGCTAGAACATTTTTTCCCTTGGAGGGTGATTTTTCTACTTGGTATGGTATTATTTACTTCCTGATAATTTCCACCCACCAGTGTGACACCACAGGAATTTATCATTTCTTTTTGTTGCACATTGCTGGTATTATATATTAGTTACATTTATATTCCATCTTCTCTCCAGTGGGCTCAAAGTGGTGCATATGGCCCCCTTACTTTATATTTACTTATTTACTTATTTTACAGTATTTATACCCCCATCTTCAGCCACAAAGGCTCTCAGAGTGGCTTACAAATGGTTAGCAATAGCACTTACGCGTCTACACCACTTTATAGCACTAGGCACTCTCCGAGTGATTTACAATGTGTGTTAGCTAATTGCCCCCACAAGCTGGATACTCATTTTACTGACCTACGAAAGGATGGAAGGCTGAGTCAACCTTGGAGCCCTCCAGGATTGAATTTGCAACATTGTGGCCACAGTACCAGCATGTAACCACTGATCTGGGTTCTAGTCACCAGGGCTCCCTATAGTCACAACCACTCTTTGAGGTGAGTCAGGTTGAGAGAAAGCTACAGGTGCTATTTCACCCAGTGTATTTCATTGATCAGGGTGACTAGAACCCAGATCTCCAAATTAGTCTAGTGTTCTAACTGCTACAACACATTGCCTCTTGCATCTGTAGAACCAGACCTGTAAAGTAGGACAGAATATAATCTGTCTCCACTCTGTATGAACTTAATTTTTTTTCCTGGCTACATCTTTACACTAGCACTACACTAGACAAGAATTTTTTTTATTTCTGCAGTTGCCAATGAAGCAAAGGCAAGACTATTAGCTGATAATAATGCATTCTGGCAGGAGTAGGTATATCATGGATGAAAAGGAAATGTTAAAAGACTGCCACATGTAAGCTATTAATGTAATTGTATTTTTAAAGCTGTCTCTTAAATTAGCTTCTTGAACTGCGATTTAAGCTGTATGGAAGTAGCAGTATCCAATAATTTATATGAAGGCCTTAACCTTTTGTTTAAGTCAACAGAACATAAAGCATCCCAAGTTTGCTTTCTTATTGTCGAAATCACATAATATATGAGGCTCGCTTGGTTGTGAAGGAGCTTGTTATTAAAATATAATATCGTGTTCATCTATGATTATTATTTTAATTCAGTGCTCAGTTGACTTATACAAAACTGCCTGAACCTTTTCGGTAACCACTTTCCACTCGCCCACATTACATTTAATTTACACCATGATGATAAAAAATTTGATTTATTTTACAACAGATCAGTAATTGTGCTCTACAAATAAGTCCGTAATGATAATCAACAGCATTTTCAACATAATTTAATTTGTCTTCTCCCGAGAGGTAGTTAAATGCAGTAATAATAACACTACTGTTATGGACTCTGCAGCAGTTAATCATGGCCTGAATATGCAGGCAGTCCCAATATTGTATTGACAGAAATTAAATTAACCATCAGCTCGGGCAATCAGTGGCTGTACAGCTATTAAAAGTAATAAAGGCAACAAACCCAAACCATCACCAATTATGTTTTGACATGTAAATGAAAAAAGACAGATGCTTTATATTTGAATTTTTTTTATTTCACTGAAAGACAGCTTTAGCTACAGATAACATGATTACACAGGTGAGACTTGTTGTTAAAGTCTCCTGTTTTATGGGCATAGGATCCCTGATGTTTATAGGCAGCAGCCACATCATAGGGGCTGCCCCACTGATTTCAGTGGAGGTGCCATCTACATGGATAGTTCCTTAGCCTAAACCAAGATAAGGAATGTTAATGGGAGGGGAAATGAATGATATTCCACCAAAGCCTCCATGGGCTGATGAGATTAAGGGGCTGTGGCTTTCAGGTCAGAGATGTGTTGAATTTTCTCAGGGCTTTATTCCAGGCTTTAAAGGAATTTTAGGAATTTTTATTGGAATAAGACCAGTCTACTAAAAAATACACCCGACCGCAAAAGGCCACAACAATAACCCCAAAATAATACTAATTGTTTTCCTCTTTTCTTACTAATACAAAAATAAATCTATCCTAACACTAATGTATTTTTCCCTTTAATCTAAACACACTATAATCACATTATATTTACACATTATAATTATACCTATTTGGAAATGAAAAAAATCAATAAAATATTAATTAAAAATAATAATACAAAATAATACAAAAATAATAAAATATTTATTTAAAATATCATTTTATGTTATTGCTGGGGTCGTCTCACTAAACCATGGCCAAAACATTTTCCAACGATGGTTTGGCAATTTCTCTTTTTCACTCAGGGCTAAATTTTCAATTACGTTTTTCACATAATAGGCAGTGCCTTTTACATCCTGCAGATTTTGACTTTTCACCTCCTTTTGTCTCTGGAAAACTAACCCTAACATCACATAGAGGTTTACCAGGCACACCGTGGACCAGGGCACTTTCCAAAACTTCTCAGCCACGGTGGAACCAGGCTCCTTCCTCTTCCTCTTTTGGCCCACTGACTTTCTGGGTCTCCTGACACCCTCTGGAGGCTCACTCCCTGAAAGCACTGTCTCCCAAGCCTGCTGTGCCAAATCTGGCCAATCCAGGACCCGGGCCACCTCCTCCCATGTTTCCCGGGCACTCGGGCAGTCCTGGACAAAATGTCTGATCATCTCCTTTTGTGCCACGCCACTCAAAATCTCAGCCTTTTTACATTTCAGATGCAGACAAGTCTGCTCATCCTCTACGATCCATGGTCTCTTTCTCCTCAGATTAAGAACCTGATGGTAGAGTCTCCACCTCAAGTCCCACAACTTTTTGGGGACCCTTTTGTCCATGAAATACTCAATTGGGTTAATCTGGTGATTTAGGTACTCTGATAAATCTAGTTTGGCCTGACGCTTTTGCAAACACGGGTTAACATAAATCTCCTCCACTATTTTCCTGTACAAACTTCTCTTGATGCTCTGACCTGGTCTGTCTTCCCCCTTCAACTCCTCAGCATGAATTCTATATTTCTTTATGTAAAAAACAAAGTCTTTCAAATAATCTGGTGCTTTCAATTTTTCAGGTAAAGAAAACCTAAAACTTAATAAGCCTTCCTCCCACCAAGTCTTTCCCCATCTAGTCCCTATCCAGCACTCACAAAACAAAACTAGCCAAGCCTGAGGTTGAATCTGACCCTTTTGTAACAGAGAAACTTTCCCAACGTTTTGAGCAGAAAAGATGGCGATGAACTTAGGTCCCAGGGCTGGGAAGTCCAGGCCCCCTTGTTCTACCTGCCTATAAGCACTACTCTTGCCAAGGGGAACATGGCCATTCCCCAAAGGAACTTGAAGAGAACCCAATCAGCTTCTTTAATCACTGAATCTGGAGGCAGGAAAACAGCCGCCAAGTTGGCTGCCACCGGAAGCAGGTAGGTATTTACAAAAGTGGCTCTGGTATCCAAGGTTTTGTGGATGGGCTTCAACACCTTGAACAATGCCTTTCAAGTCTTTAACTCAGAGTAACCCTAAACATGGAAGCCACTGGCCAACCTACCACAACCGTTGATTCAAAGACACATAGCTGTGTTAGTCTGCAGTATCAGTAAGGAAGTTGGCAGTAGCAACCACTGATGTTATTGACTCCTCAGGGAGCCTGCTAGGCTCAGCCCATTTTCAAAAGGCGAGGAAGCCACTGAAAATGACAAGTCAATCTTGAGTTGTTGACTCCTTGTCATAAGACAAATTCCATCTGCCCTCATATCAAGACAATGTGCACTTCCCCACACCAGCTCCACATTATTGGCTGAAAACTCACATTGTGAACATGTCAAGATGTGGCGCTAGGTGAATGAGATATTTTAGAGAGGAAGGAGGGAAGTCAGGGATGTTGTGGAAATAAGAATGGGGGAGGAGTAATTCTGGAAACCTTCTGGTTCACTCTGGGTTCTATTCAAGACTTTCTGGGTTCTATTCAAGACTCAAGGTGACATGCTATTGCTAGATATCATAGAGGATGAAAAGGAACTGGAATGGAGATGCTGTTTTTGCTAGAAACCTCATTTATTCATTTCCTGCCTTTTCTCTAAAATTAGAATTCAAAGTGGCTTACAAAAAGTAAAACAAGCCCAGATAAAAAGCCATACATTGAGCTATGCATTAACTTTTGTGTATTTTCACTCATTTGAATGCCTGCACTCTAAGGATAGAATTCAAAAATATCTAGGGATAGATTCAAAAATATCCCCCCTCCCCAAATGGTCCAAGAACCTGAGCTTTTTGAGTGCTGAGAAACCCTCATAGAATTAGAATTACAGAGTTGGAAGAGACCACGAGGGCCATCCAGTCCAACCCCCCCTGCCACGCAGGAAATCACAATCAAAGCATCCCCGACAGATGGCCATCCAGCCTCTGTTTAAAGACCTCCAAGGAAGGAGACCCCACCACGCTCCGAGGGAGTGTGTTCCACTGCCGAACAGCTCTTACTGTCAAAAAGTTCCTCCTCATGTTGAGGTGGAATCTCTGTTCCTGGAGCTTGCACCCATTGCTCCGTGTTCCAGTCTCTGGAGCAGCAGAAAACAAGTCCGCTCCATCCTCAGCGTGACATCCCTTCAAATACTTAAACAGGGCTATCATATCGCCTCTAAACCGTCTTTTTTCCAGGCTAAACATACCCAGCTCCCTAAGTCTCTCCTCATAAGGCATTGTTTCCAGACCTTTCACCATTTTAGTTGCCCTTCTCTGGACACGCTCCAATTTGTCAATATCCTTTTTGAATTGTGGTGCCCAGAACTGGACACAGTATTCTAAGTGAGGTCTGACCAAGGCAGAATAGAGTGGCACTATGACTTCCCTTGATCTGGACACTATACTTCTATTGATACAGCCCAAAATTGCATTGGCCTTTTTAGCTGCCGCATCACACTGTTGGCTCATGTTCAACTTGTGGTCTACTAGGACTCCTAGATCCCTTTCGCACGTAGTCTCATTCAGCCAGGTCTCTCCCATCCTATATTTATGCATTTCATTTTTCCGCCCTAAATGCAGTACTTTACATTTCTCTGTATTGAATTTCATTTTGTTAGCTTTGGCCCAGCTCTCCAGTCTATCCAGGTCATTCTGAATTTTGATCCTGTCCTCTAGGGTATTAGCTATTCCTCCCAATTTGGTGTCATCTGCAAATTTGATAAGTATGCCCCTAATTCCCTCATCTAAGTCATTGATAAAGATGTTGAATAGCTCTCTCTCTCTCTGTGTCTCTCTTACAAAGAAACTGTGAGCCACAGAGAGTTACTTGTGGTCTATAGGAAGCCCTGGTGGTGCAGTGGTTAAATGCCAGTGCTGCAAGTCACCATGTTGCAAGTTCGATCCCAGAGGGCTCCAAGGTTCACTCAGCCTTCCATCCTTTCATAGGTCGGTAAAATGAGTACCCAGTTTGTGGGGGCAGTTAGCTAACACACATTGAAACCTGCTTAATGCAGTGTAGATTTGTAAATTGCTATTGCTTAAAACAATTTGTAAGCCACTCTGAACCCTGATGAGAAGTATCCCGGAATGATGAGCATCCTCACAGTTTGAGACTTTTATGCAAAATTTGCACATGGTTGTTTTGCATAGAAAACACATGGTTCTTCTGCTAGAAAAATAATATGCAGAAATATTATTTTCTGAGCAGAAAATGCTGCTTTCTGTGAAAAATGGCTACATGTGAATCCCACACAGAATAAATCCTGAATTGCTAACAGCTTTCAGAAATGGTGTGGTTTTTGAAGACTTTCTTGCCGTGGGAATAAAATTGTTAAAATGACTCATTCCTTCCTTTGAGAAGAAACTTAGTGAACAATTACATCCCTCCTGTACTTTGATGTGTAACACCAACAAGTAGCTATATGCACATAATATCTAATGCTCATGTAGAAAGAAATATGTTCATATTTCATAGAATCATAGAGTCAGAAGAGACCACGAGGCCATCCAGTCCAACCCTCTGCCTTGCAGGAATACATAATCAAAGCATTCCAGACAGATGGCCATCCAGCCTCTGTTCAAAAACCTCCAAAGAAGGAGACTCCACCACACACAGAGGAAGTGTATTCCACTGTCGAACAGCTCTTACCATCAGGAAATAAGAACAGCAATAACAATAATTATCTTTATTTCCATCCCACTTTTCCCCCCAATTTGAAACTCAAAGCGGTGTACAATAAAAAGGCATTATTAAAATCAGGAAACTACAAAAGTTAAAATACAATTAAACAATGACAAAGTTAAAAACAGCTTAAAAATTTAAAACACACACAAATGTGCACACATGTGCACACACACACAGACACAAGCACAGCCATTAACAGAGACCGGTAAATGCCTGTTGAAATAAGAAAGTTTTTACTTGGCTCTAGAAGGAAGGCAGGGAGGGTGCCAATCTGACTTCTCTGGGCAGGGAGTTGCAGAGCCTGGGGCAGCCACTGAGAAGGCCCTCTTCTGAGTTCCCACCAGATGTACCTGTGAAGGTGGTGGGACAGAGAGAAGGGCTTCCCCAGAAGATCAAAGAGTCTGGGCTGGTTCATAAGGGATAATATGATCCATCAAATAACCTGGACCTGAGCTGTGTAGGGCTTCAAAGGTCTCCCCACTCCACTGGGCTAGAGGGCTGTGGAGGGCCCTGAGAACTTTTGGCAGCAGAGCAGCAGCAAGAGGGGGCATGGCCAGGAGTGGCTAGCATTTTAAACCACTCCCACAGCCCTCAGGAACACCAGCCAGCCAGCCAGGAAGACCTAAACTTGCAATTGGAGTCAGCTGAGGCCGGGAATGGAGTGGGGGTAGAAATTGAAGTTGTGCTGGGGAAAGGGAGGTACGGTTGGAACAGAATGAACAGATGTTATGAAAAAAGGCGGGATCGCTGTTTGTTAGCTATCCCATCTTCAGTTCACCCTGTTTCCCGGAATGGGTTGGAGAGCGTACCCACCATTCCACAGAACCTTACTTTGCTTCTCTGCAATGCCAGGTCGGTTAAGAATAAAACTTACATTATTTACGATCTCCTTTTGGATGAGGATGCCGACCTGGCTTGCTTCACAGAAACCTGGCTGGGAGAGGATAGCGCTGTCATGTGGACGCAGGCCCTCCCAGCCGGGTATTCTGTCAGTGAGCAGGTGAGGGGAAGTGGGAGGGGGGCGGAGTTGCTCTGGTTTATAAGGACAATCTGACCTTGACCAGGATACCTGTCCGAAACACAGTCCACTTTGAGTGTATGTACCTTAGCCTGAGGACCAGAGATAGTTTGGGGATTCTTCTAGTATACCGACCACCCTGTTGTCTAGCAGACGCCCTAACCGAGCTGTCACAGCTGATCTCAAAGTTGCTGTTGGAGTTGCCCAGACTTTTACTTTTGGGTGACTTCAACATTCCACTCGAGACCAGCTTGACAAATTTGACTGGTGCGGCTTGGGATTTCATGGAAACCATGACAAACATGAGCCTATACCAAATGGTCGTTGGGCCCACACATTGTGCGGGTCATACCCTCAATGTGGTCTTCAGTATGGAACAGGAATATTCGTGGGCGGAGTTTATTAAAACCACCGCATTGTCATGGACGGATCATTTCCTGGTCAAGACTGAACTAAGAGTCTCTTCCCGCCCCACTGGGGGTGGTGGACCCATTAGAATGGTCCACCCCCGAAGGCTAATGGAACCAATAGGATTCCAGAAAGCCTTGGAGGGGTTAATGGTTGGTAACACTGGTGACCCTGTCGAAGCTTTGGTTAATACCTAGAATACCGATCTTACCAAGGCTATCGACATGATCGCTCCCAAGTGTCCTTTCCAACCCACTCCAAACTGTAAGCCATGGTATACATCAGAGCTTAGGAAAATAAAATGGGTTGGATAATGACTAGAGCGCAACTGGCGGAAAACTCAGCTCTTATCCGACAGGACTCATCATAGGAACTTCCTTCGGTCCTTTCGAGAGGCAATTCGTGCAGTGCAGAGATCCTTCTCCTCTGCACGTATTGCGTCTGCAGAGTCCCATCCAGAAGAGCTGTTCAGGGTGGTAAGGGAGATGACGCAGGTTATACCTGCGCAGAACCTGTTGCTTAATCCAACAATGGCCTGCTGTGACGCGTTTAACAACTTCTTTGTAGATAAAATCTCTCGGATAAGAGCCGACTTAGATGCCAGTATTTTGACAGAAACCATTGATGAGGTGTCCAGCAACTCCGTTGATGTAAGTTTACTGATCAATTTCAATCTGTGGTACTGAGGACGTGGACAAGCTACTTGGTAGGGTGAGGAAGACGACCTGCCCTCTCGATCCTTGCCAGTCATGGCTGGCCATCGAAGGGGGTGCCTTGATGGTGTTCCTTAGGGACATAATCAATGCATCCCTCAGAGAAGGGTGTGTTCCATCCTGTTTAAAGGAAACGGCAGTTAGGCCGCCCCTGAGAAAACCTTCCCTGGACCCCCTGGACATGAACAACTATAGGCTGGTTTCTATGTTACCATTCTTGAGCAAAGTGATCAAGAGGGCAGTTGCACCTCAACTCCAAGTGGTCTTGGATGAGACCAATTATCTAGACCCATTTCAAACTGGCTTTAGGACGGGATTTGGAGTTGAGACTGCCATGGTTGCCTTGACAGATGACCTGCATCTAAGCATTTCTCCTTGTCCCGATCGGAATTCCGATGGCATCTTTCCTCTTAATGACTGTCTTAAAGCAGTAATGGTCTGGATGAGGAAAAACAGATTGAGATTAAATCCAGACAAAATGGAGGTGCTCACGGTAGTGGCCCCAAAACCAGGAGTTGGGTTGCAACCTCCAGTCCTGGATGGGGTCACACTCTCCATTAAGGACTATGTTCGCAGTCTAGGGGTGCTCCTTGATTCATCGCTTCAGATGACTAGTCAGGTGAATGCGACGGTCAGCTGCGTCCTTTCCTGGAAGTAAAGGACCTCGAGACTGTGGTGCATGCGCTGGTAACCTCTCGTCTAGATTTCTGCAATGCGCTCTACATGGGGCTACCCTCGTGCTTGATCCAGAAACTTCAGTTGGTACAAAATATGGCAGCCAGAGTGGTCTCGGGAACATCTTGGAGAGACCATATAACTCCAGTATTAAAATCTCTCCACTGGCTGCCTATCAGTTTCCAGGCCCAGTATAAGGTGTTGGTTATTACCTTTAAAGCCCTAAATGGCTTGGGTCCAACTTATCTTCAGAACCGCCTCCTCCCATACAATCCTCCCCGCGCACTCTGGTCCTCTGGGAGAAATTTGCTTCAGCCACAAAAATCTAGGCTGTCTGCAACCTCCCAGAGGGCCCATTCAGTAATTGCCCCCAAATTGTGGAATGGCCTGCTGAACGAGATCCATCAGATGACGAGCCTGAGTAGCTTTAAAAAATCAGATCTCTTTCGGCAGGCCTTTCTTAATTAGTTCCCAGCCTCAGGAGCTCCCTGCCCTTTTTAGTCTGCTGCTTATTTATTATTTATTATTTTAATGTGATTTTAGATCAGTTGTTTTAATGTATTTTTGTTTAATGTCTTTTTATGGAGGAGGGTGGGGGTGGGTGGCGTTTGGGGATTTTAATCTGTATTGGTATTTTAATTTTTGTAAGCTGCTCCGATTGTTTTTACAGAGGGGTGGGATAACTTTGAATTGTGCCCCAAAACAGACTGGCAGCTAGTGGAGCTGCTGTAACAAGGGGGTTGTATGATCCCTGCACCCAGCTCCTGTTAGCAATCTGGCTGCAGCTCTTTGAACCAGTTGAAGTTTACAAGCACTCTTCAAAGGGTTATCCAACAGGGGTGTAATTAATGCATGTGTCACCATGGCCAGATCTGATGTCTCTAGGAATGGGCACAACTGGTGCACAAGCTTTAACTTTGCAAACACTCCTAGCTACCACTGAGAGCTGGCCTTCTAGGCTCAGAGTTGAGTCTAGGAGCACTCCCAAGCTGTGAACCTGTGTCTTCAGAGGGAGTGTAACTGCATCCAGCATAGGCTGAATTCCTAAACCCTGATCTGCCTTTCGACTGACCAGGAACACATCTGTCTTGTTTGTGTGATGGTTGACGCCTTATTATATCTTAAATTCAGAGTTCAAGCATATGCTTTCCAAGCAGAAGGCCCTGTGTACTGTTCCCGCACGTTTCTGTTAAACTGCTTTAGGAAGAGAAGATGTGAAATACCTATCTTTAAGACACTGAAGAGGCAAATCTGGATTACATGGATAAATCACCTAACCTTATGTAAGCAGGTTCTTATGTTCCTCTTATGTTCCTTTCTCATGGAGAAAGAGGCTGTTCTTTATAACACCAAAGTCCCCATAAGAGATGCTGTACTAGGGAAATTTATTCGGCCTCATGTTCCAAGTGAACTTCTGTGCCTGCTGCCAACTTCCTTTTCTTGTAGAACAATTGGTTTGTAAATATGTAATACATATTCTGTGACAGCTGATCTGTGTTGTGACATTTTATGTATAAAGAGAGACAGAAGATCTCCCGGCTACCTCATTGCTGAAATATATCTCTTCTCCTTGCATGTAAAGATGTATGTCATAATAAGGCATCAACAATCATACAGTTCAGAATGGGGTTGTCGTTATATATATATATATATATATATATATATATATATATATATATATACAGGTATAAATACTGTTGATTGCTGACAAGTTGGAGAACAGGAACAAATTGGCATTCCAAAGGACAGATACAGGTCTGAAATGAAATATACCATCTTGTGCATTCTCCTGCCAACTTTCAATTCCTGGACTCTTTCTGAAAGCTTCTGGAGACTCAATCAGTTCATTGAAATGCATGTCCATAAGGATATAATCACACTGAATGATTAGCACATGCAGGGAAGTAAGACACAAGCACAATGGATTGAGCTAATGGGTAAGTTCATTCCTAAATGTTTCCTTCTTTCCAAATGTTATTGGAGAAGCACTGGAATAAATGTTGTTTCTTTCCAAACTTTTGTTTTGATGCAGTTTGTGGCTGGGGAATATGTGATGGTACAATGAATGTTTAATAATGTTTAATAGGCACTATCAGTAACCACAGTAACTAACTATCAGGAGAAGCCTAGGAGCCTGTCTATACAAGGGAGAAAGTGTGGATTGATGCGAACTCACACATATTCGAAGCAGGATTGACCTGTCCTAATGGTGTTTGGCAAAATTGCAGGCATGCGAGGCTATCTGCTTTTGCTATCCCAACGGGCATGCTTGCGATTCAGAATGGCAGCCACAATTCATGTTTTTTATTTTCACCAGTTGCTGCCCCCAAATGTTTTTCTTTTTTTAAAGGCATATCTAAGGTGCGGATGTGCAATAGTGTGCTATTCCGCCTAAATAACCATAAAAAACAAAAGAAAATGGCTGTTTCATCACCTCAGCACACGATCACTACTATGAAAATCCAAAATGGTGGTTCTGGGGCTCTGGCCTTCTTAGCAAGCCCCATGCTCCCATCCAGCCAATCAGCTTTCTACTTCCACTTTCTGGGGCTATGCAAATAAATGCGATCGCCTGTCCTAATGATTGCCGATGCACATTCTCTACAGTGTTTTTTAAAAAAACTTTGGGGTGTATGGTGGATTTGGCCCCCCTCCTTCCAAATATGGCAGAATTATGCAGGATCCCATTAGGACAGCTTGTATTATAAGCAAATTCTATGAGGATTATTTTCACCATTTAGACAGGTTCTAGGATTGGGAAGGGCAGCTATGAAAAAATCTATGTAAGATCCCAATGTGTAAAGATATATAATTGAATAACAAGGTCAAAATTGTCCATGGCATAATATTTCCAGTTTCTATGGATGGTTGTGAAAGCTGGGCAGTGAAGAAAGCTGAAAGGAAGAGAATCAACTCATTTGAAATGTGGTGCTGGTGGACAATTGTACAGGACTGTAAGAACAACAACAACAACAACAACAATGATTCATAGAGAAAATCAAGATGGACTCTCCGCAAAAGCCAATACGATTAAACTGAAACTATTGTACTTTAGACATATCATGAGAAAAAAGGACTCATTAGAAAAGACAACAATGCTTGGTAAGGTAGAAGGCAGTAGGGAAAAAAAGGAAAAATGCACTACTGTTGGATAGACTGAATCAAGGAAGCCATCACCCTGAGCTTGCAGAATTTGAGCAGGACTGTTGAGACCTGGGAGATTTTCAGACGCAATTTTTGGCAGGATATATTCCAAAACAGCTCCGTTGCTGCCGCGCGGCAGGGGAGCAGTTTCGGACACTGCTGTCCCTCTGCCGAACCCCTCCGTGTCACTTCCATGACAGAATGGAGGAAACTGCATCATATTTCATTTACAATTGTTCCCCGTGAGTGAAATACGACACGGTTTCCTCCATTCTGTCACGAAAGTGTGACACGGAGGGGTTCGGCAGAGGGACGGCATCATCCAAAACTGCTCCCCTGCTGCGCAGCAGCAACGGAGCTGTTTTGAAATATATCCTGCCGAAAATCGCGTCTGAAAATCTCCTTGGAGGTCTTTTACTCACAGAATCACCATAAGTTAAAGACTTGATTGTAATTAACAGCAACAGCAACTCATCAATAAAAATCATGTTGTACTTTCTGGTTGTCATTTCTCTTTGACCTCACTGTTTACAATTCCATTACCCAGCCATGTGTATAGTTGGCCCTCTGTTTCCTTGGATTTGGCATCCACAGATTCCACCATCCACAGCCTGAAAAAAAAAAATCCAAGAAGCAAACCTTGATTTTGCTATTTTATATAAGAGACACCATTTTACTATGCCACTGTATATAAAAGGACTTGAGCATCCATGGATTTTGGTATCCATGTGGGGTCCAGAAACTTCAACGGATACCAAGGGCGTACTGTATATACAATAATTTAGGGTTGCCAGATTAAAGATTGGTGTGGGCTCCTGTACTTTTAATGGTTGTATAGAAGACCAAATTTCAGCAGGTGTTGCTTCCCAGTTATCACACAACCAGGCAACAAGCAACACTTGCTGAAATGCCTTCTTCTACACAGCAGTGAAAGGTACAGAAGCCATCTCTACTTTTCATTCTAGCAACTCTCTACCTATAAGCTCAGTGAATGAATCTGATGAATGAGACTGCAGATCACAACAGCTATGCCACAATAAAGGTGTTTGTCATTAAGATGTCACAAGACTCTTTAGGCTAGAATCAATTGTTAGTTCCAACTAGATTGGACCCATTGTTAAATTCACACTTGTGTAAATACCACTGATTTAATGCGTCTACTCTAGTTGGGATAAACAAGTAGATTTAGTTCTTTCTTGGCTTTGCTGTAACAGAGAAACATGGAATCCCTTCTGGAATTTTTGTTTCTTAGCTTTGACCCCAGAATTCTAAAAAAAAGCTTTGCAACTGAACATCATCATCATCATCATATCAGTCTTCTTTGTTTTTCTTGTTTTTTCCCCTCTCCCACCCCACAAAAAGATGTGGGAGTTTGTTCTGAATGGCGCACACATATGCAGAATATTCTGTTCCTATTTACCTTTTAATTAAAAGTATATTTTATCAAATGATTAACAGCCAAGATCATTACTATTTGGAAAGCCAGAAAGTTGCTATGGAGTGGTAAAATGTTGCTATGTGACTTCAGAGTCAAAAAGGAGAAATACAACTGTCATGTCAAATTACATGGGGGGGAACTTAATGTCTTCATTTTTAAAAAAAATTAAAAAGAAGCAAGTGAATTTTATGTCGTGTTATTACTTCTCTCTTGTATTCACTAGCTCTCTCCTTAGCACATTTGGGAGAATGCTTTATTATGCTGCCCAAAGCAGCCATTAACAGGAATCTTTTTGGTAGTCTCAACTCAGTAGATCCAATGCATCAGCTGTTGAATAGGTGATCCAACACTTACATACCTTCCAACTATCCCAATTTGGCAGGGACAGTCTTGATTAATCCTCCATTGTTCTATGTTTTCAGCTGCTTTTAAAATGTCCAGGTTTCTCTCTTCTCTCTCACTTTTCTCCTTTGTTCTCAGCTGATTTCAGTAGCTGCAAACTGAATTCAAAGTGCAACAATGGTTTGCACTCAGCTAGCTCAGTAAGGGGAGATGAAAGGAAGGACAGAATTTTGCCCTTCTGAGTCAGTTCATTCAAAAGCAAACTGCTGCAACCTTTCCCAACATGTTCCTCATTAAAAAATTGACTGTCCTGTGATGTTAACTTGGCCACACATGTCCTAGATTTCTTCTGTGAAATTCTGGGTGATATGCACTTATGTAAGTCCCATTGTTTCAGTGGGGTTTGCACTAGTTAAAATACCAGTAAGATCCAGGCTGTTTGCTCCAAACCAACAAGTATAATTTCTGGATTAAATTTTTATTTCAGAATGAACATACTAAAGTTGTGACTATGTTTGCAGTAAGGATGGAACAATGCCATTCTATTCCCTCCTCCACCAGTGATCAGAGCCATATTTTAGGCTCAATAAAGCAAGGTAGTTGTTATTTTTGAAAAGGTGAACAAAAATGTAACTCGGAGGTTGCTACTGAAAGCCAGCCTTTCCACCTGGGCCATGACATTCCTAGATTATCTTTGGCACCCACCATTTTGATTCTCCCAGGATTCCCTAGAATGAAATGAAGAAGCATTCTCACTCCGATTTTCTGCCACAAAATCCCTGGCAATGCTTCCTAGCCAGGGACATTGGGGAGGAAAAATATGGTGGACACCAGCCACTGGGGTTCTCTGATGTAGTGCTGGTGTTAGAACCTTGAAAAGGAGGTGGCAGAGGAAAAAGGAGTGTCACGTTGCTCCAGAGGATTTATGGGATGTGAGGGCAGATGTGAGGTTGCCAGCCTTGCAGGGGGGTTAGCAATGTCTACAGCTTGGGCAAGGGGCAAAGAATGCACAAGAGCTGAACTAGCTCTGCAGGGGGTTGACAAAATTGCCATAGTTGGCTTCCTCTCTCCCAGACTGGGAAGCTAACTTTAAGAAATTGTATGTTTCCCCTGTACTCACAAATAACAGGAAAAATTCTTCTAAAGATGCTTCTGTTCAGTATTTATGTATTTATTTATGTTGTTATGGCACTGAGTATTGTTAAGTGGCTTCACCTTTATCCTGTTATTTTGTGAAAAAAATGCTGGGCAAAGCATGGTCCCTGAAGCAGGAACGCCAGCAGTCCAATCTTCATTTGTCAGCAAAGGCCTGGTGGCATAAAAATGTTTTTACCTGCCACCTGAAGGAAAATAAAGTTGTGGCCATCCTAACCTCTCTAGGGAGGGTGTTCCAAAGTCTGGGAGCAGCCACTAAAAAGGCCCTCTTCCTAATTCCCACCAAATGAGCCCCCCCCTCTCTCAACCTCTCCCCCCAAGTCCCCTTATTACTCTACACACCTCAGTAGTGGATTCCGAGGAAAGGCTGAGGTGAGGCAGGCCAGTGTTAGGATGAAGCCAACTTGAGCCCTGTTACAAGGGTCTTTCCCCCATTGGAACCCACCATGTAGAAAGAACTCCAGATTACTTAGGCTTCAAGTGTGGAGTGGGTTAGCAGGCAACATTTTTGTTTCCACCATATTTTGAAAAAAGGAAACAGAAAAGCAGTATCTCCCTATATGAGACTGCTTGAGCTTTAAGATCTGTGGGGGAAGGCTTTCTTTCGGTGCCACCACCATCACAGGCATGCTTGTTGAGGACACAGGAGAAGCACTTCTAGGTGTCTCTGTGGTTGTGGAAATCTTTGAGTTGGGAGTTCTTCTGGCATGGGATTCAAGGTGGCATACAAACTTTTAAACTCACAACAGCCGGAATCATGTTGGGGACATACACCTGTGGGAATTAGAATTGGGCAGTTCCATATAATTCATATTCACTGGTCACTGTTATGTTAATGCGTAGGGGAACCAGCAAAATGACCAAAGCACAGCAGGATTGGCGCACATCAGTTCCATTTAGCATCAGGGCAGTTGTGCATCAGGACACCGGTTAGGGAGTGCTGATGTGCATCGGGACACTCTTGCCGGTGTCCCATCATGTATCTTCACAATTCACTAACAGGTTTCTTAACGCCTCTGCTACATAGCTAAGTATATATACACTTATATAATGCAATGATTGAGGATTCTGGCAAATACAACTAAAAAACTCAGTACAAAAGCTAAAATACAATTAAACTGATCTTTCATTTAAAAAGTTAAAAGTGGTTTTAAAAACACATTTAAGACATAGTTAAATAGAAATGCAACAACCCTCCCTGCTCCCCATTCTTCTATAAATCTGTTCTCCTGCTGCAATGGTTTTTATTTTCATAGAATCAGAGAATCATAGAGTTGGAAGAGACCACAAGGGCCATCCAGCCCAACCCCTGCCATGCAAGAATAAATAATCAAAGCATTCCCGACAGATGGCCATCTAGCCTCTGTTTAAAAACCTCCAAAGAAGGAGACTCCACTACACTCTGAGGCAGTGCATTCCACTTCCGAACAGCTCTTACTGTCAGGAAATTCTTCTCTTCTCCAGGCTAAACATACCCAGCTCCCTAAGCCATTCCTCATAGGGCATGATTTCCAGACCTCCCACCATTTTGGTCACCTTCCTCTGGACATGTTCCAGCTTATCCATATGCTTCTGGAATCTATTCCAAGTGAGGTCTGACTAAGGCAGAGTAGAGTGGCACTATTACTTCCCTTGATCTAGATGCTACACTCTTACTGATGCAGCCTAGAATCACATTGGCTTTTTTAGCTGCTGCATCACACAATCCTGTATGTTCTATAGAATACATTATACATGCTATAGGACACGCTATCCTTTATCCTATATGTTTACTTAATCCAATCAACTGTATGTTACCTAAAAAACCTCCCTCAAAACTAAAACAACAACAACCCGACAACTGAAACCCACCTAACCCAAAACACAGAATTTAAAAATAGGGGCATGAACAGAGATAATTTCCGCCTCTGATGCTTAATATAGCAGCCCAGGTAGAAAAGGTATGGGGAGAGTGACTTGTGAACATCCTAAAAGCCAATAGATAAAGCAATTGTATGAACTATGTTGTATGAGCTGTCTGTCCTACCTACAAATATATACCAAGAGGCCTTCCTTGCATGCTTTCTAAAGTGCATCTTCAGCATTTCTATACTTGTACTTGCCTCCGCCTTGCTTCCCTAGTTTGATTTTATTTTATTTTTTCTGTATTTCCTTTTCTATCTGTGACATCATCTTAACCCTCATGGTTGGGGGAGGAGGTGGGGGAAAGAGATGTGAGGGAGGGAGAGAGAGATTGGAGAAAAGGAAAAGAAACTTCCTTGGCAACCAAAATACCTTTAAGTATAACATAATTACCATCTCTCTGCCCCTTCTCTCCCTGCTGGGACTATTCAGCAAACCCTACAACATACACTTAAATCTTCAACTTCTCAGAGACGTTCACGCAGATGGGAAAGATTTGATTAAAATTACAGTGCTTTAGGTTCAACTTCACCTATTAAGAAAAAAAGGATCTAGTGCCGGACTTTTTTTCCCCCTGAGAAATAACTAGGCCACAGTAATTACAGACAAGGCCCTGCTGAGCACCATGAATAGAATCCCTGGGGTGGTATTTTCCTCTTACCTGTCTATGTAGGGCTGTTGACATCAACATGAATGATAACTGTGCCAGCATTTTTTAATTTTTTTCATATATATATATATATATATACACCCTTTTTTATGCCTTTAGAAAAGCAAAAGGGTGGAAGTGAGAAGCGAGGGAGGAAGAACAAGAAAATGCATTTACTTCTAAGTGTTGTGATTTACAACTTTCCCTGTCAAAGATGTTTTTATGTTGCTTCTCTTTACATCTTTGTGATTACCTTCCTAAATTATATTGAGAAGGGAATTTGGTCTTTGAAAACTGCCATTTTGGATTGGAGCAAAAACAAAAGTCTAAGCAACATGCATTACCATAACGTTTTTTTCCTGAGAAAAGCAATGTAATGGCAGGTTGTTGTTTTTTTCCCCTTTTCATTCTTTCTGCAATTACTGTCAGGTTTGGAAGTGTGCATGTTGGTACCAAAATCAGAATCATCCAGGCCATAGTATTTCCCATTTCTGTGTATGGTTGTAAAAGCTGGACTGTTGAAGAAAGATGACATGAAGAAAATCAGCTCATTTGAAATATGGTGCCAGAGAAGAGTTCTGTTGCTATCACAGATTGCCAAAAAGACAAATGAGTGAGTCCTAGAGCAAGTCAAGCCTGGCCTCTTCCCAGAAACCAAGACGACTAAATTGATACTGTTGGACTTTGGACATGTCATGACAATGTGATTCAATGGAAAAGAAAAAAATAATGTTAAAGTAGAAGGCAGTAGGAAAATAGGGAGAACATACTACAGGTGGATTGATTCATTCCACGAAGCCAAAGCCCTGAGTTTGCAAGACGTAAGCAGGACAGCTAAGGACCAGGGACCTTTGAGACCTTTCATTCATAGGGTCATCGTAAGATGAAGTTGGGTTGATGGCAAACAACAACAAATGGTGGTAAAATATAAAATCTTTCTGTAAAATACTTTGAACAGTTCTGTTTTTGTTCTTTCTAGTAAATGGTGTCCTTATTGTGCTGCTGCCAAAAAATCTGTCACAACTCACAACAACCAGGTGGTTGAGGGCAAACCTCAAAGCGCCAGCTGCACTTTACCTCAGGGTTCAGCCTGGCTGCCTCTACTCTCTGTTTCTCCCACCTCACTTCATAAGGTTTATTTAGGATTGTGCATATATAGCACTGATGAAAGTGTTTGAGGAGGCGTAAGTGGTGGCGATAGGTGACCCATGTTTCAGACCTGTAAAGGAGGATAGATAGTACGATGGCTCTATACACACTGATTTTTGTGCTTCGCCTCAGGTGTTTGTTACTCCAGGCTCTTTTGTAAAGTCTTCCAAATGCGCTATATGCCTTTGCTAATCTGTGACCGATCTCTTTGTCAATCTTGGCATCTGAGGAGATGATGCTTCCCAGGTAGGTGAACTGCTGAACGGACTTAAGCACAGATTTGCTGATAGCAATGCTCCAGCCAACTCTCATCAACTCCCTTCCACTCAAAACTCAGAGCTTAACTTCAGCTTAACTGACACTTAACTGACTCTCTCCAACTGTCATGCATACTTAAAACATCCAGAAGCCCTGCCCATCTCAGCTTTCTTACCACAGGATTGGCTCCTAGAACCACCTCTCCCATTCGCTCATCCAGACATCCATCAAACTTATTGTGTTCCAATTTTGTGTGTGCTTTTAAAGAATCTGGTGATGACAAAATCTGTGTCTAGACAGGCTATTTACACCATCTTGGCCCCGTCTTTGAGCCCAGCAGTTCTAACTACACAAGGCTTTTGCCTCATTTTGCCCCTGGGCAGTCATCATGACAGCCAGGCCAAAGATGGGGCTAAGACAGTGTAAAACCCGATAAGCCATTATATTAAAATAGCTGGGGAAAAAGTTTTTCTTTGGAAGAAATGGATCAGACCCCATGGGAACACAGGAGGCTGTACTGCCACGCCGGCCCATGACTAAAGGTGCCATTCATGCCACACTCTCCAGATCCAGGAAGCAGGTTGGTCACATGCAGGGAGCCTTGCTCATGTGTTGTGGGCCTCCTTCCTGGATCTGGAGAGTGGGATGTGGACAGTGGTGGCAGTGGCGGTGGCGGTTGTGGGATGGGCTGACATGGCAGTCTGGATTCCATCCTGTTTTATGCCAGTATTGGGGGTGGACCAGGCTAGATCCATGACCAGAATACATGGTGGGGAGCCAGCATATTCTGACCCATGTAGATGAGTGCTAAGAGGAAAAAGCCACTTAATTTGAACACATGTGTACCACACTTGGTTTGCATAAATGTGCACTAGTGTGCAGTAGTTACCATGTCAGGTGTTTGCACACACTGGGAACCTAAACAGGTCTAGGCAGCCTATAATAAACAGCAGGGTGTTGTTCCTTCAGGCATCAGAATAAAGGCACAGACATGGGATTGTATCTAAAAAGCTTCTCTTTACTTGAGCATAATGAAGGGTATGTACAGATATTGCAAGATATTAGCCTCCATAAGGCCTAGTCAGCATGACCAGTGGTGTGCAATTCTATGAATTGTAGGCCAGTGCATGGAGAGCACCAGTTTGGGGATTGTTTTACCAGTCCAACCCAACCCAACATCAATTTAGGTGTGCTGAAATCCTATGGAAATCATTGAACTCTAACATACTTGGCTCACCATTTGATTGTGGCACACAATGATCACTCATTCATTAAGGTTCCAATTATAAATACACCTAATGGGGAGTAAGCCCCAATGAATATCCTGGGACTTACTTCTGAGAAATATGATGTCTGCCTCCAGGAGATGACCCTCCAAAACTGGAAGCCCTGAGATCTGGCAATCCTAGTTGGTGGGATGATGAAGTTGGATTCTGTCCCAAGGGATATCTTTTATCCACTCACTCCCCCTGCACCATGGTTTCTACTCAGAGAGAAGAGAAAATAAGGAAGGAAGTTGCTTACCAGTGCTGGGTTTTCCCAAGCAGTTTCACAGTTGTAATGATAATAGGTTTGTGTACATTGTAGAATCAGACTGCGCCGATCCAGCTTTCTTTAGCTCACATTAATCACACCCTTTTATTCAAAACAGTATAACTCTGATCTAACCCAATTAAGCCCGTGATGTTTAGAGAAAGAGATTAATATAGCTCAGGAAAGCATAACCTTTGCCCGTAGAGATGTCGTAAGATAATGAGTTTGATTCAGTGGGCTGGATTCAAAGAAAGGTGTGTTTTGCAAGTAGATGTCTGTTTTGTAGACACTAAATCAGCAGGAAAATAAGTGTGTTCAGGCAGACAAGACTCCTTAGCCACACACAGGAAGAAGCAGGTGTGTGTGTGTTTCTAAAAGCCACTCTTAAGGAAGATGAATTTAAACTCAGGTTTGTCTCCCTTCAGTTTATGAAACTGGTATCTCAGCACTGGAAAAGATGACTGTGACAAAAAACTAATATTTTTGAAGTTTGTAGATTTTTCTTCTCTATTTAAAAAAAACAACCCAAATCAGATCAAACAAAAGAGTTGCACTCTTTATAGAAAAAGCTTTGAATGTCAAGTGATGTCTGGAAGAGGGCTACATTATTCTATTAATATTTGCTCTATATACTTTCAACATTCATTTTTCATGTTGGGGCCCTTTCACACTACATAATTATAGGTCTATGGTTCCATGTTGGCTGCCATGGCTGCATCCAATGGAATCTAGGAGTTGGTAGTTTAGGGGGAGGTATTTAGAATTCTCAGCTAGAGAATTCTCCTCCCCCTAGTGCCTTAACAAACTAAAAATCCCAGGATTATATAGGATGCATCCATGGCAGTTCAGAGCATTATAACTGGATAGTGCAAACATCCAAACCCAAGGCCCCTTACACACTACCCAATTAAAGCACTATGATTCCAGTTCAACGTCCATGGCTATATCTTATGGGATGTTGGGATTTGTAGTTTGGTGGGATTAATAAAGCCCTTTGGCTGAGAATTCTGAATGCCCCTCCTTAAACTGCAGATTCCAGTATTCCAGAAAAAGTGGCTATAAGTGGGTAGTGTGAAAGGGCCCTTAATCTCTACTGTTTGATCCTGCACCTTTTCTTGGCAGTAAGTTCCACTGAGGTACATTCTGAGGTTCAGATCTGGAAATTTTTGTTCAGAGAGAGGGGGGGGGCGGTGTCTTGCAAATAGTAAAGTTCTAATGACACTTTTTAAAAAGTGACCTCTAGTTTCTCAGGGGAAAGGATGGAAAGAAATTCCCTGGGTTTGCATTTGTGTACAAAAATGTTCAGTGTCTATGCAGAAATATCATTTTCTGTGCAAAAGTGTTGTTTTCTGCAAAATCAGTTCTTAACCAGGAAGATTTTAAATGGCCAGGATTCTTCTTATCTTTTCTTTTTCATTTGATATTTGACTGTTTATGAATATTCTTTTCCTCCCTACTGCAACAGGATTAAATATACTTTGCCTCAGAAATCCATACATCTCTAATGTTTGTGAAGTGGAAGAAGTGCTCAGAACCATAGAACCATTTGAAAAAAAAATGCAGGCAAGTAACAATGCCTACATTTGGAAAGTGCACACAGGCATGCTTTAGTCAATGGGAAAAGTATGTATCAATATATATATATTGAAATGGCCTGAATCCTATTGGTTATACCCAACTAGAGTAGACCCATTGAATGGGTGAGTCAACAGGAAGGTAAATTCTACTGATGCAAGAAGTCTACTCTAGTTGGGACTAACAATAGGATTTAGGCCAAGACGTACACATTTTTACACAGGAAGAAAAAAAAATTCTACAACCTGAACTGGGATGGAAAAAACATGCATAGAGGGATTCTGAGAATGCAGCAAAAAATACAGTGACAGATATTCACACTCTAGACATGATTTGATTCCACTTTAACTGCCATGGCACAATGCTATGGAATTCTGGGATATGTAGTTTTGTGAGTTATTTAGCCTTTGCTGTCAGACACCTTTGGTGTCACAACAAACTACAAATCCCAGGATTCCATAGCATGGAGACATAATAGTTAAAGCAGTGTCAAACTGCATGATTTCTGCAGTCTGTCAGCAGCCTCTAAAAGGTTTAAAAACACATGGCCATAGAATACTCTGAATATGGTTTAAAAGCTACCCATTCAATCCTCGGCATGGATGGATGGACCTGTCCATTTTTTTTCTTTTCTTTTTCTTTCTTTTCTTTTCTTTTCTTTTTTTTTTTTTTTGCTAATTAAATTAAATTTGCTAATTAAATCAGTTTTTTTTTAAAGCTCTCATGTTCTTTCTGTTGAATTTATTAACAACTTTAAGAAATTTTTTTGGGTGCGTGGGGGGAAAATCTAGCCACAACAAAACAAAAATATCCAAACCAAATTGTCACCTATCCCTGATCAGGTCAGTTTGTACTAGAATCATCAAAGATCTAGTGGTGACTTGGGGGGGGGTCCCATGTTAGTGGGGTGATGAATTCACTCTTGGTTTTAGTTTGATTTGAAAGGAGATATCCAAGGCGCTGAATCCAGAGGATAGGTTTTCTGAACCTTGGGCCTTTAATATCTGGGCTAAAGCCTGGAGCAGATGCTCAGCCTCATTAATATGGAACCCCTCAGCTGTCACTGGAAAGATTTAATTCTTCAAAGCATCACTACTGAAAAATAGCAAGATTCAGTGGTTTCAAGACATCATTTCCATTTGTAACTTGTCAAATCATGGCCTAAGAAATATTGAGCTAAGTTGCTATTGCTTTCTTTGCATCTACTACTGTTTGCTGGCTTCCAGATTGGGTTTGATTCAGATACACCTGAGCACAGAAAAATAAATACAGATGTAAACACATAGGCTTTGTCGCAAACACTCTAATGAGATGTTTTAGACTTTGGTAAAGCCATACTTCTTTTTAAAAAGAATCCTGTAAGTGATGACTGTTTTTTCCTTTGATAACAAGTCTCCCAAATTGATGTTTCCATCTCATTGCTTTTGTATTTGTTTTTTAAACTTTTATCTACAGATTTTTTTAAAAATGGGTATTATTTAACAAAAGGAGAAAACTTTACCACTTTCTCATGTAAAGCTAATGTGACAAGAAAACTGTCAACAAGGAGGCAAGATCAGTCTCACACAAAAATCCCGAAACATCTAAGTGGAATTTGCATAAAATAGTTCTGGTATTATTATTCACTGTTCTTTCGTTGACAGATATGTCAGGGCCTTAAAACCTAAAAGAACAATTATGCTATTGTAACTCTCTGAGGATTCAAGGGGTGTGTCTTTGGTGAAAAAGTGCTATTAGAGCTTTGAAAAGCAGTAAAAACGACAGCCCAAGGGGCTCTTTAGCTAGTCATTTTGCAAAGAATGCCTGGGCTTTAAGTGTCTTAAAGTACATTTATGCAGTTCTTTTTTACTTTGTGCTATGAAGAAACTGCTAATAATTAATGCCTGTAACATTTTTTTAACATTTGCATTAGCTATAAATAAAATACAAAACTCTTAATAAAGCCATTATTGATTAACTTAAACTGTGATTCTCCTGTGAATGTGTCGGTATTTCTGACAAGCTTATTGCTAAGAATTATATTTAAGCTTTTTTTTTTTTTTTTGGTTAAGCTAATATTGAAGAAATCATTGAACAATTATAGACCAAAACAGGAACTAATCAGTAAATCCATTACTTGAACAAGCTAGTTTAACTTAACATGTCTGCACATTAAAAATGAGGGATTGATAAGTCATGCATCATTACGATGAAATGTGCCGTAAAAGTCAGGGATCCCAATTTCAATTTATTTTAAATCTGCCAATGGCTTTAGCAAAATAATTCTGCTGAAACTTTAGTAAAAGTAGAAATATTGAACTATAGACAGGGGACAAGGAATTAGAAAGAAAATAACCATACTCAACAGTAACAAAGGCATATCTCAAGAACAGGGTCAATGGAACTATATTCAGAGTTTGGAAAAGTTATTATTTTGGCTATGCTGGCTGGGGGACTCTGTAATATCTATTTATTTATTTCTCACCTTTTTACCAGCCCTGGGACTCAAAGTGGTATATGATTATTAAAAAAAAGACATAAACAAATCCAATTGCACCTTTAAGGCTAAGGACTTTTTCAAATGGGGGACACCCCTCCCGACGAGGAGGTCGGGAGAAGAACAGGGCTGTCGCACTTACAGAGCCCCATTTCAGACAGCCCCATCCTCCTCCCAACCTTCCCCTGTGCTGTGGGCACCATTTTTTATTGACAGAGTTTTTCTGTCAATAAAAAGGAGCACCCGCAGGATGGGGGAAGGTTGGGAAGAGGTCGGGAAGAGGATGCAGGAGGATGGCATCATCTGAAATGGGGCTCTGTAAGCACAACAGCCCCATTCTTCTCCCAACCTCCTCAGGGGGGTTTTTCCCCCATTTGAGCAAATTCTAAGTGGGAAGAAGACATTTCTAGCATAAGCTATCACAGACACAGTCCATTTCATCAGAGGTAAGTGGATTATGACCTGGAATGCTGTGTCCAGTTCTGGGCACCACAATACAAGAAGGATATCAACAAGCTGGAGCACATCCAGAGGAAGGTGACCAAAATGGTGGGAGGTCCGGAAGTCATGCCTTATGAGAAGCAGCTTAGGGACCTGGGTATGTTTAGGCTGGAGAAGAGAAGGTTAAGAGGTGACATGGTGGCCATGTTTAAATATTTGAAAGGATGCCATACTGAGGGTGGAGCAAGGTTGTTTTATCTGTTCCAGAGACTAGCACACAGAGTAATGAACTCAAACTACAGGAAAAGAGATTCTACCTAAACATTAGGAAGAACTTCCTGACAGTAAGAGCTGTTCAGCAGTGGAATGCACTGCCTTGGAGTGTGGTGGAGTCTCCTTCTATGGAGCTTTTTAAACAGAGGCTGGATGGCCATCTGTTGGGAGTGCTTTGTGTATTCCTGCATGGCAGGGGGTTAGAGTGGATGGCCCTTGAGGTCTTTTCCAACTCTACAGTTCTATGATTCTATGAAATGGACTGTAGTTCATAAAAGCTTAGACTAGGAATATCTGCCAAGGTACTATGTCACAGATGTAGTTATGAATACATAACCACATCTTGTCTCTCAACTTCACTCCCCAAACCTACCTTAACAGCACCAGGAGGATGTTCCCACCCTCTCCTTCCAGCAATGTATGTGGTGCAACGAGTTGCAGAACCTTTGTCACAACACCTCGCCTCACCACAGATCTCCAGTGGGTGGGGGCTGAAAATATTATCCTGCTGTGCCCTGATCACCAACGCAAGAAACCCCTGTCTCTCAGCGAAGCTGTTGGATGTTAAGGTAGGTTTAGGGAGTTGGGAGACATCTTGGTACACCCTGATCTCCAGCAGAACAGACCTCTATCTCTCAATGCAGCTGCTGGCTGTTAGGGTGGGTCTGGAGAGGCATGGCATGCCCTACCTCCAGGACTCACGTGCAGACTCTGACACAGACAGTGAGTATTCAGAAAGGGAGATAGAGCAACAGGAAGACATGCTAGTGCCTGAGACAGAGGGTGAGTCCCCCTCCCCTAGGAGCCACAGCCCACTGTTATGGACACAGCTACAGACAAAGAGACAGACTTAGCAATATCTACCCAGTGGAACATCATTGAGAAAAGGAAGCGTGGAGATGCTCCAAGAGTTTATATCTAAAATGCTCAGTAATCAAACAGCACCTCAGTAATCAAACAGCACCTGTGGAAGGCAAACAGCCCATAAATAGCTGGGCACTACCCTCAAGATGTTGCTGCTGAACCACCAACCTTCTTGGTAAAGGCAACATTCATGCCTCTTGTTTCTGTTCTACTGCCTGACAGCCTTAGACTCTGTTCCATTTTACACTACACTCTTGGATCTCCCTTTGGACAGGTTGTCTGGATTTATTGCTGGACTGTGTATGACCTGGGATGAACTGACTTCATCACTTTAACTTCCTTGCTGGTAAGCCATGCTTTTTCCTGTGATTCTCTTGGCTCCATAACTCTCTGCATTCCTTCCTGGGAGTCTAGTCTTGTGTTGAGACCAAAAAAGGACAGGGCATTTGTGACTGTGGCAATAGTGCTACATTTGTGAATACATAGTATGGCTGAATATGGAGCAGTATATATATCTGTAGATATACGTTATAGCAATATAGATCTGCAGCTTTAGGTTATGAATCTGTAATTGCAATGGAGAATGCCAGCCATCTTCTTCCCAGTTCACTTCAAAGATATGGCTGGATCCCTTTATGTCTTTTCATGCTAAAATAGGCTAACACAGCTATCTCTTTGAAAAGTAAAACAGAAACAGATAAAAATTCATGGCTTGCATCCTGCTGGGAATGTATGACATTGAAAACTAACTTATGATTGCACAGTTTAGAAATATGGTGTTCAACAATGGTCATATTCCCAGGAGGAGAGTGTTGTTGTAGCTGTGCCAGTGAGACTATTGCACAAACTGAGTGAGCAGCGAGGCTGTTGTACAATGGTAGTGTTACCTGAATTGTGTGGGGTCCATGGGATTCCCACTAGGGTTCAAATTCTAATATGGGGAATTTTAATTAGCTCAAGATGGCAGCGAGAGGCTGGGGAATGGCAGGATATTTTGACTTACGTATACTGGTAATAACTGAGGAGACTCCAAGCCAGGGGATGAATAAAAATATTTTTTTATTGAAAGATAACAAGGAGACACACACACGCATACACTCAGGCTTCAAGCTAACAAGGCTAAACAAAGAATGAAGAAAATATTTGGATAGAGGAACAGAATTTGGGATGATGGGCTATACTATACCTACCTGAAGAGCAAAGAAGCTGCAACCCTGGTGACACAGACTAATGGAGTGGTGGGAGGAAGAGAAGCTGTGCACACTTTGGTGGTATTTTAGGGTGATAATTTTATTTGATATTTCCCCTGAAGGGGTGAGTTTGAGTGGAATACAATGTCTTCTGGAGTTTCCCAGGATGAGACAATGGATTCTCTGGATGTGTTAACCTTATTGGTTCAACGCTTTTCTGAATCCTGAAGCCTCAGTGAATCCTGAAGCCTCACAAGTCATTAAGTAAATTCCTGGTGTGTAGTCTGAAGATAATCCTGGAGGCTTGACACAAAATGTTGAACCAATCCCAGTATCCCATCCCAGCAGTTGCTAGAGCCTCAATGCAGACATACATTGACAAACTGATTTAACTGAAGATCCTTATTCCCACTGTCTCCCCATGAAATACATCTCTGCTGCCTGTAAATAAACCTAGCCTTGGTTTGAATTATCAACCTGTAACAAGTCTTTAGATAGTTAAAACAAGCCTTGACCAGTTTACCAGCCTTGAGTCTGCCAGACACCCTCCAGTTGTTCCTAGATGACAGCTGAAGAATGGTGACTAGAGTCCTGACCCAGAAAATTGGAACCTGGATTCTGTGAGCTGAGGATGGCCTGGCTGCTTGTGAAATATGACTACTGCCTCCTTGCTGTTGAAAAAAAAAAAAACTACTAAACTTACATATGGCTAGAATATCAAAGTTACTGCTTTCCACTCTATTCAGACATTATCAGAGACTCAAGGCCCAGGTGAATAGCAAACTCCAGACTAATAAAATACAGGACTCAATTGTGTGAAATTCCCAGTGTCCTCCTGAAAGACAGAATTACGTTAAATCCTGCTATTCTTATGCCTGTTCTGCTCCTCTACGTGACTGCAAAGAAATCATGATACCTATCCCCTCAGCATGACCTGATTTAAGAGATGTGCCCATTCCTGCAAGAATCATACTATTTACTGACGGCAACAGTTTTGTCAGCAAATGCCAAGCAAGCTATGTTGTTGTTACTGAAGATAAAGTTCTGATGACCAAACCCCTACCAGTAAAAACCTCAGCCCAGAAAGCAGAATTAATTGCACTAATTAAAGCCCTGCAATGGAACAAAAAAAGCCACCATTTGTACTGTTTCCAGATATGCCTTTCTAACTGTGCAAGTACATAAAAAGCCCTGTACAAGAAACGTGGGTTCCTGACTACAGGAAAAAAAAAAAAGAGATAGCACATATCCAAGAAATCCAACTGCTGTTACCTGAGATCTGAAACCTAAGAAAATAGCTATTATCCACTGTTCAGCCCACACCGGAAAGTCAAACTCTATTGCCTGAGAAAAAATGTCTGCACTGACAGAGCCGCTAAAAGAGCAGCGCAACAGTCTTTACCTGAACCTGAAACCCTGATGGTTGTACCTGTACCTGATTACATTAACTCTAAATATTCCTGGAACAAACCTGAAGAAATAACTTGTCAGGGCTATTGCAAGCACCATGGGTGATGTATTCTCCCAGACGACCGTATATGGATTCCTGTAGCTCTGAGACTTTCTGTGATACAACACATGCCTGACTTAGACAAAGAAGCCTTAAAGACACCTGATAGAGAAACCTTTCTATGTCAATAAGTTGTCCTCCCTGTGTAAAGAAGTGTCCCAAATGTGTTACCTGTGCCCGATCCAACCCCAGAAAGAGACTGACTTCCCACATCAGATCAACGCAGATAATAAAACAGCTTTTACTGCAGACGCCACTGCCAGATTAAGTTGTGCCCTGGGTTTGGACTGGAAATACCATTGTGCTTAGAGACTTCAAAACAGTGAAGAATAAAATGTGTCAACCAATCTATCAAGCTGCATTTGCGAAAGAGGTGCCATGAGATCCGTGCCAAATGAACTGTAATGCTGCCTATTGTACTTTTACACATAAAATACACCCCTGGACCAGATGGCCTAATGCCCTATAAGCAGGGCCAGTTTAACCAGTTTGCCAAATCAGCCTTGGCGGGGGGCCTCAGCCACAGTGGGGGCCCCATGAGTCCTCCTCCTCCATCCACTCCCTCCAATCCCAAAGCCTGTCCTCCCCGCCTCAGTTCGGCAGTGGTCCCGCCTCCTCCTCTTCCTCCCTCCAGCATCCTGGCTCCCTTCTGCTAGGGTCTGGTGCTGGGGCGTCCCTCCAGCCAGCCGCCTTCCTGTCACCTGCCCAGTTGTCCCTCCTTCCCCCTTCTGTCTCCGTCTTCTTGCCCCGCCCGGGCTCCGGCTTTGGGGAGAAGTCCAGTCTGGAAGAAGGGCTGGCCATGGAGGGGGAAGGGGGGAGGCAGTGGCAGTGGCTCAAGCCAGGGGCTCTCGAAGTAAGAGGAGGAGGAGGAGGAGGAGGAGGAGGAGGAGGAAGAGGCCCCACCACCACTGCCCCCAACCCTTTCGTCCTGCGTCTGAGATGCCTGCAGAGAGCAAAGGTGAGACGCCTGGGGCCTCTACCTAAGGGGCATGGGGGGAACTCTGGGGAGGCTTCTTTTGGGAATGTGGGGTGCCTCTTTGTGGACCTGGCAGGAAGTGGGATGGTGCAGGGAGGGGAGAAGGGCATTTTATGTGGGAAGCTTGTGCACTGGGTGGGAGATGACTGACAGGTCGTGCCCATATGGGCCCCCCCAAAATCCCTAAACTGGCCCATATGGGGCCCCCAAATATAGTGTTGCAGGGAGCCCCAAAATTCCTTAAACCATCCCTGCCTATAATCTGATTTATGGAAGACTACCACCCCTCCCTGTCATTGGAGAAGTTCTGAAACTAAAGGGGGAGATTTCCCTCAAACAACAGCTCAGAGAGTTAAAAGATACAGTCCTAGAAGTTGGCCAGTATACCAAGCAAGCCCCCTTAGAACTTACTACACCTAACCATGCTTTCTGCCCTGGTGATTCAGTTTTGGGCGAAGAGTCATAAAGAAGATGCATCAAGAAAGACATGGGTAACACCTTTCATTGCCTTGTTAACCACCTCTACTGCTTTAAAGATTGGAGAAAGTCCTGCCTAGATCCATTTGCTATAGAGGCCATCCCAGTACCCAGCATCCTGGTTGGTTGCCTGCCAGAACGGCCTTTAGATGAGCCTGAGGCAATAATTCTCCCAGTAACCACCCATCGAAGCCTCCTTGAGAATGGCGCTTGAGAGAGTGAAGACATCGAACACGACAGGAGAAGCCTCCTCGGGACCAGCAACTGAGTGAGCAAAGCTCTGGAGGGCACTGCAACCTCTCCCAACCTGGAAAGAGGAGTTGGTCACTGCCCGAAGATGAAAAAAGTCTGTCCTGAGTTGGCTTGTCTTCCTTATCTTAAAACATATCATTTGTTTATAGTGTTCTTACTGGGTATAATCATAATGTTGCTTTTGTTCCGCCCACACTGTAAAACCAAACTCACTAGTGACCCCTGTAAAAGCTGCATCAAAACAGTTAAAGACAGGGAACAAAACTGGCAAAACCCTAGTTTTTCAAAGTAACTATGCTTATCTGGGGTCCAAAAAGACCTATACATTCAAAACATTATTTATTTGGCCTGCCAGAAGGCAGAAACAACTGTCTGTTACAATCCTAAAGAAAACTCTGTCCAGAGGCATTTTCAGGTACATCACATACACTCTGGAGGGATACTGATGTCATGATTTCAAATGAATTCACCCAACCAGAAGACAACCCTCACCCTAGAACTCTGTACCCTGGTTATGTGCCCAGCTGGCTCAGTCAGTAGAGCATGAGGCTCTCACCACTGTCCTGAGTAATATTGTGTGCTGTGGGCTACTTGGAAGTCCCAGTCTTATGATCCTGGTTGGCTCAGTAAATCAGTTACTGGTCAGACTGCCACCCTGACCAAAGTTCCTGTTTCCTCTACATATACAGCAAAACATGACATGGGCCTTAATTTGATATTGGTATCAATGACAGGGGCAGTGATCCCCTAGGGTTGTTCTACCTTAAAATTGTTAGGTACACTGAAGAAGGCCACACACTCCAACACACTGTCTTTTCTGAATCATAGACAAAATGTTAACACCCTTTCATGTTCCTGAGGGTTACAAGAAATCTGTTTGTTACATTTGCTGAAAAGATAGCTGAAGCTCTGAATGTTAATAACTGTTATGTCTGTGTGACACCTAAATTAGAGACCAATGGCCTTGGGAGATGGCTGAGTTAAATGCCAGTGAATTTTACAAAAGCAAAACAGATGTTGTTTCACCCCATAGTCAGTATACGCTCAAAACCATCATTGTCAACAGAAGGTGTGTCTAGAAAATTAACCCATCTGCCCCAGAAATAAGACAGGTCTGTTCTGATATCATGACTGTCCTGAATCAGATAAGTCTCCGGTTTGCTCAGCCAAGCTAGCCTAACTAATCCTGTAATCCCGTAACCTGTGGCTAGATGCTATAGTTAAACCTGAGTACCAGTAATAATCACTTATGACATATACCTGAACCTGATGGGCTGTACTGAATTTGTGGTCAGTATGCTCATTTTGAATTCCTGAATCCTGACACAGGGACCTGTACCTTAAGTAAAATCTGACTATCCTTTTTCCTGATTCCCTTCATAGAATCATAGAATCATAGAATTGCAGAGTTGGAAGAGACCATGAGGGCCATCCAGTCCAACCCCCCTGCCACGCAGGAAATCACGATCAAAGCATCCCCGACAGATGGCCATCCAGCCTCTGTTTAAAGACCTCCAAGGAAGGAGACCCCACCACGCTCCGAGGGAGTGCGTTCCACTGCCGAACAGCTCTTACTTTGACAGACGATGAGCGTTTGGAACATCTAGTTCACAACTGAAAAAAATAGAGCATCCATCAAAATTGGGGACTGGAAAAATCAATGACAAAATAGTTAAACTGACACATGTAAAGGTCTAAGGTTTTGTTTATATCTGATGACACTGGGGAAAAAAAGGTCTCTACTGATAAATGAGACTCCATCCTCCCTTCAGGAAAATGAAGTCTCAAAGGGGGGAATGAGAGGGTCTGTCTGTATTGATTACCCAAAAGTTTGTTATATTGAGCCTGTAAAGAAAAAGACGGAGTCTGCCAAAATATGTCTGTGTCAGAGAAAGCTGAGAAATATAACTGTACTTGCTCCAGCTTGGCTAGAAGCCCAGAATTAGTAGAGATAAGGCCTTATGCCAGGAGAACAAAGAGCTCATTTACAAATACAGAGCACATTTCTGTTCCAAAAAGGTTTTCTTGGAAATGAAGATTGTTTAGTGACTACTGTAATAGACATGTGCAAAGCCTGAGTTTTTAAGTTTCGTTCTTCTCTAATATAAAAAGGTGTGTGTCCTTTGTTTCGGGGAACACAGCATGGAGATTTATTCCCTTAATTATTACATTGCTTGCAATTAAAAGTCATCTGGATACACTGAACCGGCCTTGAGATTTCTTTGATTATCACAGATAGACCTTAACAATATCACCAAACATAGAAAAGTTAAAATATAATTAAAACATCAAGCATATTAAAAAGTTTACCCCTCAAAAAGCAACAGATGCAGACAATATGGAGCACTGGTTCTTAACTTGTGGTCCAGGGACCCCTTGGGGTCTGTGATGTCCTTACAGGGGGTCCACAAAGGGTTGAAGGCTCCTTGGCCCACCTCCTTCCTGCAGTGGAGTGGCCACATGACAGGATGCAAGGCAAAGGCTAGCTGGCTGTCTTGGCCTGAACGTTGCCATTCAATCTGCTTCACTCACAAGCTTGCAGGAAGAAGCAGGAGAAATGTCTTCCCCCCCTCTCCAGTGCCTCTGAGGGAAGGTTTAATAGATGGCCTAACTGTGTCGTTGTTGGTGGTGGTGTTGTTGGTGTTGTTGTTATTAGGTACAGTGTTTCAGGGAGTCCTTGTATCGCTTTTTTGGAGCACCCCTCTTACGCTGATCCGTGGCGAGTTCACCGTAGAGTACTATTTTTGGGAGGCGATGGTCCTCCATTCTAGAAACGTGCCCTGCCCAGCGCAGCTGTGTTCTCAATATCATGGCCTCAATGCTGGTGATCCCTGCTTGCTCAAGGACAGCAACAGGCTTGGCCAAATTGATCACCAACAATGGTCTGCCCTGACCTCACATCGGGAGGCATGGAGACACACTATCCACAATGCTGCAGCCTTATTTGAAAACTCATGCCGAACAAGTCTTGAAGAAAAATGACAACGCAAAAAGAATCACAACCCGGAAACATCACCCAAGGAGACCTTCTGCTGTGCTTTCTGCAACCAGACTTGTTTATCTCGGATTGGCCTTTTTGTCATCAGCGTGCTTGCAGAAAGCTCAGGATGAGTCCTTCCTGAATCTTTGATTGCAAAGAAAAGCCAGAAAGGTACAGTAGGACCCCCATATCCACTGGGTTCTGTGGGGGGGGCGTGGATACTGAAAACCATGGATAATAGCAAACACCATTTAAACTAATGGGACTTCTGGTTTAAAATTTGAGAGACTTGCCTTGGAGGACCTAGAAAATGGCTAGAGAGGACACATTTTCTGGGAAGACTCTATGCTATGTGTGCTATTTTGTGTCCTGTGGATAATTGAATCAGTAGATAATTAATCAGTGGATACGGGGATCCTTATGTATTATTATTATTATTATTATTATTAAGTCTTGGGAGACCATGGCAACAAAAGATATTTAAAGGGGGTCCCTGGTAAAGAAAAGGTTAAGAGCCACTGATATAGAGCATTACTAAAAGCCCTTTCACCACGTGTCAGTTGCAGATGCCTGCCAAAGCCAAAAATGTCTTCACCTGCTGCTGGAAGGACATCATGGAGGGAGCCAGTCTAACCATTTAAAAAGTGATACTTTCCTTTTAGTTAATTTTAATTGTGTTTTTATGTGCCTTCAAATCAATTCTGAATTATGGTGACCCTATCATAGGATTTTTCCAGCAAAATTTATTCAGTGGAAGTTTGCTATTGCCTTTCTCTGAGACTGAGAGAATGTGACTTGCCCAAGGTCACCCAGTGAGTTTCCATGGATGAGCAGAGATTCAAAACTTGGTCTCCCCAAGTCTTAGTACAACACTCAAACAGCTACATCACACTGGCTCTTGCTGCTTTTAATTACTTTTGTAAAGTTCTGAATGCTACAACACTTTACTCTGTGGTACAACACTTATTCTTCTTCCATTTATTTCATTGTCGCCTTCATGAGGCAGCGGCAGGAGGAACACCACAAAACAGCACCGAAATCCTGTGATATTCCTCAGCCCCCATCTATATATATAATTCTCTTGGGTATGTTGCCATTTCCAGTGTGCTGATTGGCTGCTTAGGGAACTGACCAACCAATCACAGGTCTGTTGGGCAGCCAATCAGCATACTGGGGGGGGGCGGGACCATGTAGATCTCAAACATGGCGGCTGGAGCTAGAGAGTGAGTAACATGGGGGTGGATGTGGTGTGTGAGTGTGTGTTCTGGAGTGCAGGGGGCAGAGTGGGAGGGACAGAATGAGTGGGGAGGGCAGAACAAGTGGGGGAGGGGCAGAATGAGTGGGGGGCAGAACAAGTGGGGGAGGGGCAGAATGAGTGGGGGGCAGAACAAGTGGGGGGAGGGCAGAACAAGTGGGGGGAGGGGCAAAACGAGTGAGGGAGGGGCAGAATCAGTGGGGGGCAGAACGAGTGGTGGGAGGGGCAAAATGAGTGAGGGAGGGGCAGAACGAGTGGGGGAGGGCAGAACGAGCAGTGGGGAGTCAGAACGAGTGGGGGGGGCAGAACGAGTGGGGAGAAGGGTAGAACAAGAGGGGAGGAGCAGAATGAGTGGGGGAGGGGCAGAATGAGCGGTGGGGGCATAATGAGTGGGGGGCAGAACGAGCAGTGGGGGTGTCAAGGGGCAGAAGAAATGGTGGGGTGCGGCAGGGGGTATAACTAGTGGCAGGTGGGTGAGTTAAACCCACCAGCCTACCTCAAAGGGTTGTCATGGGGTCTTCTGGGCATTTTTGGGGGAGTTTTTTAATGGTGTATGGTACGTCGGGTCCAGCTAATTTAGTGAAATGACGTCCCATAATTGTAAAAGTAACTAAAAGTAACTGAACACCTAAAAACTAAAGCCCAAATTTAGCATATATGTACAGTGGGTCCTTGATATCCACTGGGGTTTGATTCCAGGACCCCTGTGGATACCAAAATCCATGGATGCTGAAGGCCCATTATATTCAATGGCATAGTAAAATGGTGTCCCTTATATAAAAAGGCAAAATCAAGGTTTGCTTTTTGGACTACCATAGATTATTTTTTTGAATATTTTCAAACTGTGGATGGTTGAATCTGTGGGTGCAGAATCCATGGATTGGGAGGGCCGACTGTATTGTATATTACAAAAGGAGTGATGCTTTCTCTTGTTAAGTTACAATTATATTGTAAAACAGGGGTAGGAACTGTGTGGCTTTCCAGATGTTGTTGAACTCCAACTCCCAACAGCCCTGACCAACAGTTGGGGAGTTTTAGTTTAACAACATCTGGAGGGCCACACAATTCCTAGCCCTGAATTAAAGCTACTTAGTTATTTGTTGCTACTTGCTTCTATGCTTTGAACCATTCCATATAGCTCCGTGTACCATAACTTAGCATGTTGTTGTTTGCTTTCAAGTCATTTCTGATTTATGGAGACCCTAAGGAGAACCTATCACTGGGTTTTCTGGGTAGGATTTGTTCAGAGAGGTTTGTCAATGTTGATTTTATTTATATATGCTGACGAATTACCCCACTGATAACAAACCAACAAATCCAATGACAAATCTTATTCCAGATGTATACCCCTTCAAGCTATAGGTGGTTAGTTTTTTTCTCCCTGTTTGAATAATAATAATAATAATAATAATGAATCCTCTTTAAAGACAAATCCTTCCTGCACAAAAAACAAAACAAAACAAAACAAAAAACCAACAAAAACAAAAACCCAAAGCAGGTCAGAAAGAATGATTCAGCCTTGCTTTCTATTTTTCTGTTGTCAGAACATTCTTTGGGTTGAGAATTCAATCCTGTAGTCCCCTCCACTCTCAGATTGAAGTGGTACAGTTGGGAGAAAACCTTTCTGACTCCATTCTGCTGATTTTATTCACTGGCCCTTGGACACAACAGCACTCAAGAGGTGAATTAATACATTTTATTTGGTGCAAATTCTAGCCAACCAATAAATGCATTTTGAAAAAGATTTTTTTTAAAAAATGCATGGAATTAATTTGTTTCATAACCTTTACTGCAGAATGAAGGTAATTATGAATTTGGCAGCCTGTACCCAGATTGGCCAGAAATCAGTTGATATATATTGTTTGATTATAAAACGATTCATTATAAATATGACATGTGTATCTACCGTATATTTCTTTTCTGGGATGTAAATGAGCATGAGGTGCTGGTCACATCCAGATGTTTTCCAGTTTGATATGTATATCTCACTATGTATGTTTAAATGGTGTATATCACTAGGGCATGGGGTTGGATTGTGATGGTAGAATCTAAATGTTCAGATGGAGAAGAGAGGGAAGACCTAAGCAGACATTTTGCATGAACATGCATTTTGCTTGAACTGGGAAATGGGATGTGAATTGAGTGGCATGTAATTCCCACCTGCACTGTCCCTGATTACCTGGATATAAATGAGACTTTTGTGCATTGAGTTAAGCCATCTTGGTATGAAAAAACTATCTCACTTCCATGGAAAATCTGATACAAGCCCTAACATAGGTTTTCAGCTCAAGAAATGAACATCATGATGACTCTAATTGGTGATTGGTATCCATTTATTTCTTTCATTAATAGAAATATGAATAGAAATAACCTTGAACCTCCCAGCTCTCATGTTCATTTTTTGGAATAACATCTTAACAAGAAGACCAGAACAGTACATCCACCCCCTTATATATTTACAAAGCTTATATTTCTTATACAGTATTACATGTTTTTCTAAGGAATTATGTCACATTGTAAACTCTATTTTATTTTGTTCTGTTGGATTTCATAGAATCATAGAGTTGGAAGAGACCACAAGGGCCATCAAGTCCAACCCACTGCCATGCTGGAATAAACAAAGCATCAAAGCATTTGGCCTCCCTCCTCTGGACACACTCCAACTTGTCCATATCCTTTTAGTATTGTGGTGCCCAGAACTGGACACAGTATTTCAGGTGAGGTTTGACTAAAGCAGAATAGAGTGGAACTATTACTTCCCTTTTTAAAAGTTAAATTATTTTTAATAGAAGGTGTGTGTGTGTGTTTTGTCTCTCACTGGCTTCTTTCTAGATGTATTTCACAAGAAGCCAAAATGATCAAAGTGAGGCTATCATTCTTTGGATGTATTATGAGATGGTATAACTCATTGGAAAAGATGGTAATTCTTGGTAAAGTGGAAGGCAGTAGGGGAAGAGGAAGGTCACATTACAGATGTGTGTGACCTGAGCAACTGGGGCTCATGAAAGTCTCTCATTCATATGGTTCCCCTAAGAAAAAACTGACTTGACAGCAGGCAACAAACAAAATTTTTGAAAAAATAAGATTGGATTCTGGCTCAAGAGAGATTTGGAAACACATTCAACCAATTGTGGGTAGAGTCCTCTTCATATCCAATTGGGAAGACTAGGAGCATGATTTACAACATAATCTCCAATATTTCAGAGGCCAGGTGACATCAGAGTGTGGTTAAGATGGCAAAAGTTATTAATGAGGAAGAACACAAATGCCAAGAGAGGCTGTGGCTTACGGGGAAGAGCACGATTCCACCCCCTCTCCTCTCACTCTCACTCTACTGAGTAAACTGAGTACAAAATACTTTTACAGTTTGCAGGAACTGAAGTAAGCTGAGGACAAAAGGGGCACATGGGGTGGTGAGAAGAGAAACTGGGACATTTTAAAAACAGTTGAAAAAGTGGGATGACAGAGGATTAATCAGGACTGTCCCTGCCAAATTGAGACAGTTAGAGGATATGTTGTTATTTGTTGTTTTGAGCCTTCAAGTCATTTCCAACTTATGGTGACCCTAAGGCAAACCTATCACAGGGTTTTCTTGGCAAGATTTATTCAGAGGGGGTTTGCCTTTGCCTTCCTCTGAGGCTGAGAGGGTGTGACTTGCCCAAGGTCATCCAGTGGGTTTTACATGTACAGTTATATCTCCATTCCCATCCCCAGTTTTAGCCCTTCACTTGTTAAGGCAGATAAAAATAAAGAGGCAAATGGAGATGTATTTAAGGCCAAACTCAAGATAACAGTGGTCCAATGTCAGCATGGTGTATCCTCCGGCAGTTGCAAGAGAATCTGTATCCTGGCAGGGCCTGTTGTCACTTCTCTACCTTTATTCTGGTCAGGAGGCAATAACTAGGAGAAAAGGGGCATTTTGGATTCTTGTGCACTCTCTTTTCCTGGCAATGAAAGCGAACAGGAATTGTAGAAAGCACCGTGTGTTCTGTGGCATTCAAATTTATTTTACATCTCGAGGATTATATATGCATCTCCATTGAGGTTCCGCCTGTTTCAAGGCTGCCAAATTAGACCTTATGCATATTGATCGGGGTCACATGGCAAGCGTGTGTGCATGCAAGAGAGAGAGAGAGAGTTATTGCACGTATGGGCAGAGTGAAATAAACATATGAGGGCTCTGGTATCAGATCTTAATTTACGGCAACATTCTCATGCCAGCATTTGTACCTACATGCATTTTATCACTCGATTGGGTGATTTAGGCTTCCACAGGAATATATTATGCAAGAGTGAATGGCTAGCACTTTATAAACATAAGACTGATGTGAGCGTACCTCTTATCTGTCCTTGAGTTTTAGGGTTGTCATTGGCCTTGCATAAAAAAAATGCCTCCTGCAGCAGGAAGGAATGTTGCCATTTCTAGATTAAAGCCTGAATTTTGTTCTTAGTCCTGACCAGAGAGGAAGCATTGAATTAATTGGATGTACCTGGGACTAACCAACAGGATTTTCTAAAACAAAACCTAAATATCAGACTACTGGGCCATTTAGTCATCTCATTTGAATAACTGCTTTTGAAAAACACAGGGAATTTCTATCTTAGTTTGCTTTCATTCTTTGAGTCTCTTTGACCAAGTTTGCTTCAGTTTGGGGCTAAAGTGATACAAGGCTAAATTTTGCCCCTAAAGTTGGCTTTGTGAACCATAAAGCAAGAGATGTGTTTGGATGAGAATCGTCCAAGGAGCTGAATGATCACAAGCAAGGTCAGAATAATGATATTGTATCTGATCTTTTTGGTGGCATTTCTGGGATGTAGTGGAGAGGTAGAATGATGTGGCCCATGGGGTTGCACACAGTTCCCTTGTAGCCCTTGGCACCCCTTCCTGCCAAATTCAGGGGTTCAAAAAACAACACAACAACAACAGACCAATTACTGTTATCTGAGAAACACCTTTGGGTGCAGTTATAGGCTTAATAACTATTTTTTTTGTGGGGCGGGGCAAATAAAACACAAACAACCTAAAACAGTAACCGTAAATGAGCATAGTGTTATCTGCTCTGACACCCCATCCCTTCCAATAATTCATTAATTGGCAGTATTTCATAATTTGGCTTGTATTGACACTTCACATGATTAGATAGCCTTGTGGCTGAAGAGCGGGGTATAAATAACTAATCAATAAAAGTAGACCCAAAAATAGGACTTCCCAAAAATAGGGAGTGAGCGAAGGTTTGCTCAAAGCCCTTGACAGCCTTGTGTGATTGCCTGAAGGGTGAGTGCATGTTTGTGTGGTTGTATGATTCTTTTCTAATAAAAACCATTTCATTTTACTTCCTGGCTTGGAGTCTCATCAGTGGGTATTGGTAAACATAGATCCAAAGGTCCTGTAGTTACCTGGTCTCTCGCTGCAATATTTGAGCTAATTAAAATTCCCCATATTAATATATTGACATCAGTGGGTTCCCATGGACCCCACACAGTTCAGGTACCAATAGCATCACTTCAAGTTTTTGAAAAATCATAGTATATCTTCTATACAGGGTTTTTTAGAAAATGGCTCCCCCTCCCTCTCCCTCTGCTTCTCCTCCTTCACTGGAATCCTAGATTTGTTACTTAGTTACATCTACATAACTATGTGATATCATTGGTCTGACCACCCCCTGCCCATTTTATGAGCTTGCAACAAGGGATCCTGTTTCTGATTGATGCTGGTTCACTCACTGTTTGGGGGAGTGTGGAAATGTCATCCTGCTTGCACCCTGACCTGCAGGTGAATGGACCCCGTTCGCTTGATCCAGTGGCTGTTACCTTGGGCTGGTGTGGCATTTATGTAAGTTTCCAATAAGACTATGAAATCTCGCCCTCTCCATTGACACCCCCTTGTCATGGGAGAGAGGATTACATACCCTAATGATGTTTTGAGCTATGCTGGCGGTGGCATAATAGCCAACGGTAGGGTCTCCCATGCCAGACAGGTCAAAACAGAAGCATCTGACATAGAGCGTCAAAGGACAGGATCAGCTCGCTAGCCTTATGGCAACCATCCTAGGAGAAGGAAAACTCTAATCCCAAACCTGGGCAGATGGTGCTTGTCCAACCCTGTAAGGTCAACCATCTAAGAGAAGGAAACTCTAATCAAACCTATGACGCGAGGACCTCGCTGCTACCGTCCATGCTTGCAAGGCCACAGCAGATGAACCTTTGGTTTAAAGGATGAGGCCAGTTCTGTGCACGCTGCGCTCCACCAGAAAAATCCATTGCACAGGCTCGAAGGCCAAATCCAGTTCCAAAAAAACCCTGGAAGTGATAGGCAAGGGATGAAAGGGCAGGTGTAAAGATGCACTGGAAGCCACAGAGCCAACCCTGCATGCAGGTGGTCCAGGACTTTGGTCGCTCGAGGCTGACCCGGGAAATGACAGTCTTGTTCGGCAGCATCCTGAATGACCAAGCAGTCTTTTTAAAGGAGAGCACTGCTTGCTCCATATGGAGAGGGGCCTAGAAAAGGTGGCCTAACAAAAGCTCATCCTCAACTACCTGGTTGGCTAGCCAGGGCCAACGGGAATCTTCTGATGCGGTCAAACCAAGGCAAAGAAACAAAGGCACACACTGGCCTCCAAAGGTGTAAATAAACTGACGCTTGCATGCTGGAACATTAGAACCATGTGAGACTCTGCAGATACTGGACGGCCTGAGTGTCGTTCTGCCCTAATAGCCCATGAACTATCACGACTTAATATTGACATCACTGCTCTTAGTGAAGTTCGTCTCCATGAGGAAGGCAGCCTTAAAGAACACGGTGCCGGCTACACACTTTACTGGTCTGGCAAACCCAAAACCAAAAAACATCTTTCAGGAGTAGGCTTTATGATTAAAAACTCCATTGCCTTCAAACTCGAAACCTTGCCAACAGAATACTCTGATCGCATTATTTCCTTACGCCTCCACATTTTATTCTCTTCAGTATATATGCCCCAACTATGCAAGTCAACCCTGTAGAGAAAGACAAATTCTACATAGACCTATGCCACCTCATACAAAAAGTCCCTGTAGAAGATAAAATTATTATCCTTGGTGACGTCAATGTCAGAGTAGGAAAGAACTCTGAAGCCTGGAAAGGTGTCTTAGGCGTCTCAGTTTCTTGTGTTGGAAACTGCAATGAGAACAGACACCTCTTGCTAGAGTTCTGTGCAGAACAACAGCTGACTATTACAAACACTATCTTTCAGCAGAAAGATAGCTTGAAGACAACCGGGATGCATCCCCAATCCAAAAACTGGCACCTCATTGACTATGTTCTAGTCTGCCAGAGAAACATTTGCGATGTCTGTCATATCTTAGTGATGCCCAGCGCAGAATGCCAAACAGATCATTGCCTCGTGAGATGTAAACTACATCTTCCTCTTAAGTTCAAACCTAAGAGGGGTGGCATCTTAAAGTGGAGACTCCAAGTCAACTATCTTCAACAAGCTACCATGAGAGACAACTTCCAGGCAAATCTGCAAACAAAACTTGAAGACCATCCTACAGATCCTTTTCCTACAGTGCTTTGGCAACATATCAAAAACAGTATCCTACAGTCTGTGGAAGACTCCCTCGGATTCTCCCACAAGAAAAATCAAGACTGGTTTGATGAAAACAACCAAGAGATCCAGGAGCTGTTGGCAAAGAAGAGAACTGCTCACCAGGCATACCTCGCCCAGCCAACTTGCCATGTAAGAAGAGCAGCTTTCTGTCTCACATGTACTAAACATCAACAAACACTCCGAGACATGCAGAACAAGTGGTGGATCAATATAGCAGAGAAGACACAACACTGTGCAGATCTGGGTGATCATAGAGGATTTTATGAAGCTCTTAAAGCAGTGTTTGGACCTACTTATCAGGTCCAAAGCTCCTTATACAGTACAGATGGTCAAACATTAATTACTGCTAAAGCCTCCATCCTGAATTGATGGGCTGAACATTTTCGAAGTCTCTTTAGTGCCAACCGAGTAGTCCAAGGCTCAGCTATCCAACATATGATACAAAAACCAATGAAAAATGAATTGGACATAGCTCCCATTTTGGAAGAGACCCTTAAGGCCATACAGCAGATGAAAAACGGCAAGGCAGCTGGGATTGATGGAATCCCACCTGAACTTTGGAAACACGGAGGTCATGCACTCCACAATAAATTCCACGAACTCCTTGTGAATTGCTGGGAAAAGGGGAAACTGCCATCAGATCTCCGAGATGCAGTCATCATCACCCTGTACAAGAAAAAAAAGGAGTAAAATCAGATTGCTCAAACTATAGAGGCATAACACTGCTCTCTATTGCTGGAAAAATCCTTGCAAGAATACTCCTGAACAGATTAGTTCCTGCTACAATAGAAGAACTTCTTCCTGAAAGCCAATGTGGCTTGAGAGCCAATAGGAGTACTACAGACATGGTATTTGCCCTTAGACAACTGCAAGAGAAACATAGAGAGCAGAACAAGGGGCTCTATGTAACATTTGTCGACCTCACCAAAGCCTTTGCCACTGTGAGTAGAAAAGGTCTGTGGCAGACCCTGGAAAGACTAGGATGTCCCCCCACGTTCCTTACAATGATTATCTTGCTACACGAGGGCCAGAGTGGTCAAGTCAGATATGGCAATGCTCTTTCAGAGCCCTTTCTAATAACCAATGGAGTGAAGCAAGTTTGTGTACTTGCTCCAACTTTATTTACAATCTTCTTCAGCATGATGCTCCAAAGGGCTATGGCAGAGCTTGAAGAAGGCAACGGCATTTATATACGTTACCGTACTGATGGTAGCTTGTTTAACTTAGCCGCCTGAGGGCTCGCACTAAGATTCTAAACTATCTAGTCCGTGAGCTGCTCTTCGCTGATGCTGCTGCCCTTGTTGCCCACACAGAAGCAGCTCTGCAGCGCCTAACATCCTGCTTCGCAACAGCTGCAGAGCTGTTTGAGCTGGAAGTCAACCTGAAGAAAACGGAAGTTCTTTATCAGCCTGCACCACAGGATGAACACCACCATCTCCACATTGCCGTTGGCAAATCTATGCTTAAGTCCGTTCAGCAGTTCACCTACCTGGGAAGCATCATCTCCTCAGATGCCAAGATTGACAAAGAGATCAATCACAGATTACCAAAGGCACATAGCACATTTGGAAGACTTTACAAAAGAGTCTGGAGTAACAAACACCTGAGGCAAAGCACAAAAATCAGTGTGTATAGAGCCATTGTACTGTCTATTCTCCTTTACGGGTCTGAAACATGTGTCACTTATCACCACCACTTACGACTCCTCGAATGCTTTCATCAGCGCTGTATACGCACAATCCTAAATATACACTGGACTGACTGTGTGATGAATGTTGCTATCCTTGGGCAAGCAGGGACCACCAGCATTGAGGACATGATATTGAGAACACAGCTACGCTGGGCAGGGCACATTTCTAGGATGGAGGACCATCACCTCCCAAAAATAGTACTCTACGGTGAACACGCCACGGGTCAGCGTAAGAGGGGCACTCCAAAAATGTGATACAAGGACTCCCTGAAACAACATCTCAGGCTTGGCCAAATTGATCACCAACAATGGTCCGCCCTGGCCTCACATTGGGAGGCATGGAGACGCACTATCCACAATTCTGCAGCCTTATTTGAGAACTCACGCTGAAGAAGTCTTGAAGAGAAACGACAACACAGAAAGTATCACAACTCAGAAACCCACCCAAGGAGACCTTCTGCTGTGCTTTCTGCAACCGGACTTGTTATCTCAGATTGACCTTTTTAGTCATCAGTGTGCTTGCAGAAAGCGCGGGATGAGTCCTTCCTGAATCTTTGTTTGCGAAGAAAAGCCAGAGAGAGAAATGTAATCTCGCTGAATAAAGATGAGCGACAGAGTCATAATTCCAGGGCAAAATCCACACTACACAAATATTCCAGTTTGAAACTGGATTATTTGTCATGGTGACTTCCTATGGAATCCTGGGATTTGTAGTTTGGTGAGGCTCTAGCACTCTTTGGTAGAGTTGGCTAAAGACCACACAAAACTACAAATCCCAGTATTCTGTAGGAAAGAGCCATGGTAAATAATCCAGTTTCAAACTGGATTATTTGTGTAGTGTGGCCTAGGTTACAAGTTTGTAGCTGCAATAATGAATACCACCCTTCCATTATTATCTTATTTATATGGTTTACAAGACATTGAAACAAATGGAGATTAAAATACATGCAAAAACATCAGTCAAGATATATAAAAGTTGTTTTAAAATACAATGAATAACCCATAGTATTAAAACCATTTAAAATGTATTAAGAACATAAAAATAAAATAAAAAGCACACAATTAGAAGCCCATTGCAGTCAATTTCTAAAAGCCTGTCAGAATAATGAAGTTTTTGCTTGCCAGCAGAAGGACAGCAAGGTTAGCTATCCTATCCCATTAGGGAGGGTGTTCTAAAGCATGGGAGCAGCTACTGAGAATGCCCTCTCTTTTGCTTTTACCTTGTACTAGTGCAAAAATGTAAAATGACACCAATGAAGTACCTAGGTGCTCACACATACCTGCCAGTGGGTGGCAGTGATTCAGTGGATCACCATTTATAATAATAATAATAATAATAATAATAATAAAAGGTATTTATATCCCGCCCCTCTGCGAACAATCGGGGCACACATAATGTTAACTTCTATCAAGTCAGCTTTGACTTAGGGTGACCCTATGAATGAGAGACCCCCAAGTCACTATGTCCTCCACAGCACTGCTCAAGTCTTGCACACTCAGGACCATGGCTTCCCTGATTGAGTCTATCCATATAGCAGTGTTCCTCTTTTCCTACTGCCTTCTACCTTCCCAAGCATTACTGTCTTTTCTAGTGAGCCATGCCTTCTCATGATATGGCCAAAGTATGACAGTCTCAATTTAATCATCTTGGGTTCTAGGGAGAGTTCAGGATTTATTTGCTCTAGGACCCATTTATTGGTCTTTTCAGCAGTCTATGGATTCTGGAGAACCCTTCTCCAGCAAAGGTCTTCCAATTCAAAATCATTCAAATTCAAAATTATTTTATATCTCCAAGATTATATATGCATCTCCATCGAGGCTCTGCCTATTTCTGCGCCACCAAATTAGACCTTATGCATATTGATTAGAATGTAAAATGTAAACATGTTAAATTAAAGCACTAACAATATGCAGACCTAGCTCCAAATAATTTCAGAATCAACTGGTTACAGTAGCTGCCTCACTCTGCCTATTGACAGGGCTGGTCATCTTAATGAGGAAAGGGCTCCTGGAAAGAGGGGAGAAACTGGAAACTGCTATGGTAGATGCAAACTTAATTTAACTTAACCTATTCTATGTTAAAATGGTGATGTAGATGATGAAGAGACTGAATTAACTTTGAAAATTTCAAACAAAATTGGTCAAGTTTATTAATTTTGGGGGGTTGTATCCCCTGCCCTTTGCATTTTGTTTTGGGGGGATGTTTAATTGATTTCAAATGTTTCTACATTTTCCTGATATTTACCAATTTTTATAGAGACAAAGAAATGCCTGGTTTCAGTAATATGAGTTGTTAATATGTGTAAAAATAGGGTAGAGGAGAAGGAGGATGAGTTACTGAGACTGTTTACCTCAAAAGCCCTTAGAATTATTCATCTCACTAAAACCACTAGCAAGTGATGTGACCATTGTGACGTAAACATTGTAGCTTCTGAAACCATGAGGAGCTAATAAAAAGGTTATAATAATAATAAAATAATAATAAAAAGGTTATTTTTCAAAAACCTAGGATATCTAAGGATTTCAATATGAATAAGCCAAGAAAGGGGAAATGTATTGGCTCTGTAGCACAATCTCTCATGTAATTAAATTAATTCTGGAATTAAACTCATGCTGAAATTCTAACTGAATCAATTACATTAATAATTAAATTTAATCAACTTGATCAATTTTGTGAAGTTGAAGGCTTTCACGGCCAGCATCCATAGATTTTCCTTGGTTTTTTTCCGGGCTGTGAGGTCGTGTTCTGGAATAGTTTCTTTCTGACGTTTCGCCTGCATCTGTGGCTGGCATCCTCAGAGAATGGTTGGGTAGGTGTGTGTGTGGAGTTTATATGCTGTGAACCCCTGTTGGGGAATATATGTAAATTTGTGTAATTGAATGGTTAGTTTCTGGGTATAAAAATGCAAGGCTCGTTAGTGTCTGTTTGGCTAATGGTTGGCCACCCACACACTTACCCAACCATTCTCTGAGGATACCAGCCACAGATGCAGGCGAAACATCAGAAATAAACTATTCCAGAACACTGCCTCATAGCCTGGAAAAAAAACAACAAGGAAAATCTATTGATCAATTTTGTTTAAATTTTCAAACTTAATTGATTAATTGATTTCAGTTAGTTCCTATCAGTGGCTTTAGGAAGTAAAATGTCTTAGGTCAGCCCAGCTTGTTGATATCTATAGTGGAAGTAATGCTTACATTTGCGGGGAGTGGGGGGAGGCATCCTGCTGTCTATTTTACATGAGAGCTTGGAAAGGTGACTTTTTAAAACCTACAGCTCCCAGAATCCCCCAGCTTCTTCCAGAATCTGGAATCAGTAGTCCAAAAAGTAAAAGTAACCCTTTCAAGCTTTGTTCCAGATCAACAACCTCATTGCCACATGGCATTGCCTAAGCAGGTGCCTGCTCCTGCCATTTTAAGTTATTTTCCTATAACCTTGAAAATAATTGTGTGTGTGTGTGTGGGGGGGTTCCTTGGTACTTGCTAACAAGTGTTCTTTGCCAGCTATGAGGTGATGGTAGAGGCAATGGTATCGACTGGTTTGGGGGAAATAAAAGGATGAAGCTGCAAAGTCAGCCTAGGAAAAGGAGGCTGGCTGGTGTAAGGGAATACCATGCCAGGGGATGATGGTTAGCCAATGGTATTAGACTCTGCCAGATTTTATAGATTGTAATATGCTTTTAATATAGTGTGTGTCCCTTAAGTTTCAATTCTCAGAACCAACTTTGTATGGTATACTTCTTGGATTTCTGACACTCAAGTTTTCTGATGAACTCTGAAACTGTAGTTAACTGAGTCTTGGAATGCAAGTACATGACAGTAGGTTTGCCCTTACTGTTGTCCTATGTATTGAGATCAGTTTCCCATTCTGGGGGAATCTCTATTATTCTATTCTTTTGTTGATCTGTTCTGAATCAAGAAAACACTACACTAAATGGATATTTATATGATATGATATGATATGTATGTATGTGTGGTGCTTTATCAAGACAGAAATGAATTATAGGAACCATATCAAATTTTAAAATAAAAATGGAAGAAAGGAGGTTTATTAATTTATCACAACAATGTATAGCTGTGAAGTAGCCCCCCCCCCATTATCACATTACCACACAGATAAATATATATTACTCAAGAAATACAGTTGCATGAGGATCTGTCTGTTCTTCCTAAAAGGGGCTGTATTTTCTTCGTGCACTCCAAGAGTGTGCATGCAAAGGACTATGGTTTCATGGTACATTGCAAGTATACTTATGCATATCATATGTGCGTACTTGAGTCACCAATCTCCACTTCCACCTGCCACTGTGAATTCATTCTTTCTCCCCCCTCCCAAAGTCTTAAGTATTGTCTGAACTGCAAAAATACTCCTCAAAAAATGTAAGGAGAATACCATCTGTCTTAATGGGATTCTGCATCACTCCACCATATTTGGAAGTAGCAGGGGGCCAAAACACACACAAAAAAAAGTATGATGGAAAAGTCTTTGAGGCTTTTCCTAAAGTTTAAAAAAACGGGGGGGGGGGAGAGATGTGCATTCCTGCTCATTGGGACAAGTGACCGAATACATTTACTCCCCCCTTATGAGTGGAAGTTAAAAGCTGATTGGTCAGATGTGGGGCGGGGGACAGAGTTGGCTAACAAGGCAAATGCCTGGAGCTGCCATGTTGGATTTTCAACTTAGTGAGTGAGCACTAAGGTGATAAAATATTTTTTGCTTGCTTTTTTGTTAAAGCAAAAAGTTGCTCTTTCGCACCTTGGATAGTTGTTTTTTTTTTTTTTTTTAAAAATACAGTCTGGTGGTAGCAATTTGAGGTAAATAAAAACATGAGTAATTCACTTGCAGTCTTGATTCATGGGCAGGACCGTTTGCTCAGCAAACACAGATAGCTTTACATGTCTGCTATCTTCCCCAAAAGGCATTAAGACAAATAGCAGCTGCTGTGAATTGCCATTACTGCAGAGCAATCCACATATTTTTTTTTGCCTTGTATAGGCAATTTCTTAGATCTACATCAGTTCACATCGGTGAGCAAAATCCAGAGAACTTCAAGAGGAGTTCCATTAACACAAAGGGGCGTTCCCATCTTTTCTCCTCCAATGAAACTGCTCACACTCCATCGAAAGTTGTTGCTGTGGATACAGTTTTCACATATGTGTAATGGAACCAGGCCCTGCAGGGTTAAAGTTTCAGTACTTTCTTATGAACAGGGATAATGATGTCATATTTGTCCCAGATCAAGTCTCCTCATTCCCTCTGAGTTTAGCTAAAGTCTCCAGAGTGGCTGAGAAGCAAATGGGTTTTCCAAGAAATACGAGCTATTGCTGTAATGCAAAATATTTTAGAATGGACTTGTCTTGAATTGGCAATTGAGAGTGATTAGCTGTACAAAAAGATGTGCTGTTAGGAAGATGAAAACTGCTACAAGTGGTTTGTTGATACAGACTGAGAGCGGGCGAAGTGAAGCCTATTGTCAGTTAAAGACGTGACAATAAAGATAAAAATGCAGCACATGGATCCCATTAAAAGCCTTTCTGCACACTCTTCTCCAAATGCCTGTTTTATTTTTATTTTTTTAACAAAGGTCTTTAACATGGGAGGGAATTCCAAAGCCCAGGAGCAAGCATTGAGGCAAGCCTGTGGCAATGAGGAGCCCATGAGAAAGCCATCCCCCGAGGATCTGAAAACCTGGGCAGGCTCAGATAGACTGAACCTAAGCCATTTTTGCAATCTTTGGGATCCCAAATATCATCCTATTGGGAAAAAAATATCAAGTCATTCTCTGCTCCTGGATGCCCTAGTGGTAGTGTCATAAAAAGGGGTTCCAAGACCCCACCCCTCAAGACATAACTCAAAAGGAGGACTATTTTGATTTTTTACACTATTATTTGTACATATTTTGGGAGCTGGTATGGCTGGGGGATGAAAACTGGCTTCTACATCCTCAGAAGCTGCTCACCTCTGCCATACAATAATGCAGCTATTTGCACTTTGCCCTGACTCCAATTATGAACTGTTGTGATGAACACTTGCCTTTCAGAATTTGCCACTGCCTTTAAGAATGGCATGGGAGGAGATGGCAAAGGGGCTTGAGCCAGTCCTTGGATCAACATAGAGAAGGGAATTTGTCATATGGTTTTGAGTATAGCTGCCATCAAATATAAAGCACCACCCCATCTTTCAACAAAGCCAAAAGGCCTATCTCTGTTGCATTCAACGTATTCATGGGTGGAATAAATGATGGCAAATAAAAGGCACTTGAAACAACTTGTTGCAGCAATGCATCCATGTTAGAAGAACAAACAGGGAGGGAAAGCCCCCCTCCCCAATCTTTGTAATTTCATGGGACATTTTAGAGAAAAGTGCTAATTTCATGGGGAGCTTTAGCAGGGGAAAGTGCCAATTTCATGCAAATTCCACTGAAGAAACAAGATAGGTTGGAAGACTTTACTTGGGTTACATAAAGGATGTAATGATGGTAGAAAGGATGTAAACTTAATAATCATGCCAGCAGATTCCCTCCACCCCCAGAGTATATTAATCGCTTTGCATCATGCTGGCAAGCTACAGCAGCATGATGCTTTATCCCCATGTATGATCAAATACAGCTGCACACTAATTTGTGTATAGTGCTAAAATTGATCCTTTTAAAAAAAGTTCTTTCCCCCTCTGTTTTCGGCAAGGATGAAGAGAGCTCTGACTCCTCTCTTTAACATGGACATCTCAAGGTCACCTCAAGTTGAGATGTCTAGCCCATGTTGAATAAACAAGGGTGGGCTAATTATTTGAAACAGTGCAGAAAGGACAAACCTTTCATTCTTTCTTTCTCCTTTCTCTTTTTTGGCTTTTTTTTTTTTTGAGGTTTATAGGGGGAATGGTGGACAAAAAAAAGGCACAGTGTCTGAATGAATGCGGCACATTCACTTGATGGTGGGAACATTTTACTCTTAAATTGGGAAGAAAAGAAGGTCAACAGCTTCCCAATAAGTTTAATTAGCATTTTTTTAAAAAACTGACATTTAGGGTGCAATCAAATACACGCCTGCCTGGGTGTAAGTCCTATTGAATTTAACAGATCTTGCTTCTGACTAGACTTGTACAGGATCAAACCACCGGTAACCTATTCAGCTTCTGAGTTGATAATAAAGCATAATAACACAATATGTATACAGTTGTCCCTCCATATCCACAGATTTCATATTCATGGATTTAAGTATTCACGGCTTGAAAATATTCTTTAAAAATAATAATCCAACAAGCAAACCTTGATTTTGCCATCTTATATAAGGGACACCATTTTGCTGTGCCATTGCATATAATGGGACTTGAGTATTCATGGATTTTGCTATCCACGGGGGGTCCTGGAGCCAACCCCCAGTGAATATGAAGGGACAACTGTACTTCTGAGAGGTGAGAATAAGAACGTAAATCCTCAACTATTTCATCCTTGCCTGAGAGGATGAATAATTACACCAGTTTTCTCCCCATTGCAGTTGGAAATGAATATTGCTCTATAGTATTCTCCCAAAATTTGAACATCCTGAAGTGTTGCAGAATTATTCTGTGGAAAAAAAGCACTGTTTTTTTGCATACAAAACCTATTTTCTGTTCCAAAAACAGACACACTGCTCAAGAACAGGGTTTTCTGTTCAGGAAACCAATTTTCTATGCAGAAAACAGTGTGGGGGTGGTGCGCACATACAAACCAATTGTTTTTTTTTTTCACAGGGTACTTCCTCTCCAAACCTTTTGGAATGTCAAAATATGATGAGAAAAGTATACAAAATTCTTCCTGGTCTATCATTCTTCCCAACAGTGTTTCCTGATTGTCAGGAAACCCATTTTTCAACCTGGAAATTAATAATTGAGAATATTATTTGCATCCCTAGGTGAGGAGTTCTCAGAAGTTCTCCTGCATGATTTTGTTCATCCTTACAACAGTTCTGTGAGGTACTGGTACAGAGTGATGGTGCCTCATCAAACTACAAATCCCAAGATTCCATAGGAAAGAACCATGGCAAATAATCCAGTTTCAAACGGGATTATTTGTGTAGTGTGAATTTGGCCGAAGACGAAAGGGGCCTACTCCTTAGCTCTGGCAACTGCAGCTCATCTTATTTCCAGCTCTTCCTCTCTTTCTGAACTCCCCTCTTTAGGGTTTCCCCACTCAGTGGGTCAAACTGACAACACTAGTAGATATTTTAGTGAAGAGGGAAGCTACTGAAATAATTTTTCTAAGTGATCTTTCTCCCTCTTTTCCCTTTTTCTTCAAAGCAGGCACTTCTATTGTGGAAATGATTTGGGGGCTTCTTTCCTGACTTCCAGGGTTGTGTGCCTGTGTTTTTAAAGTATGACTAGTCTCTTAAGATTTTTCATTATCTGTAACAATAATAATAAATAATGAAAATGGAAGATTATGAATGATATTAGAATGAGAAGTGTTGAAAAACAGTTATATTATACATTTGGATGGTACAAACGCCAAAGAAGTTTCCAATAATTAAATTACATCCCCTGTTGATACAGCCTTAGGCCTCTTCAGAGTTATTGAAAATCCAGCCTTTACTTTTTGTCCAGGAAGAAAGCAAAATAGAAATGGGAAGGAGGAAACAGAAGGATGGGTTAGTAACACTGCAAGTTCAGTACGACAAATTTTGAAACCTCCAGGTTGACAGAAAGAGATGAAACAGCAGTAAAAACAGTGCTGACCCAAGAGATTTTGCTGTCTAAAATAGGAATGGCCATCTTGACAGTCCAAGAGTCTGATGAGTATTCTTTAAGTCCTGTAAGAGCTCTTCCCTCTAGTATTAGATTGGGATAACAAAAGCCTAGTCTGTCTGTCTTGGTCTATTTTCCACAGTTTGCCCAAAATGTCTTTGGGCAGAATGAGGGCCAGTCTAGATGAGGGAATAAAATGTGAATTGGAGCATAGAAACGTCAATTCGCAGCAGTTGCCATCTGTCTCAATGATTTTTTTGGCAAGATCACTAGTGTGTGAAGCTCTCTGTGTTTTTTGTTCACACAGAGGCATGTCAGTGAATCAAGATGGCAGCCGCAAGTGAATTACTCATGGTTTTGTACTCCCCAACTTGTCCCCGCCAAACAATTTTAAAAACAAACAAACTCTAAGGTTGGAAGAGTGATCTTCTGCTTAAATAATAAAAGAACAAGGAAAGAAAGCCTGTTTCATCATCTCAGTGCATGATCACGACGGCGACAATTCAACATGGTGGTTCTGTGATCTGCTGTCTTATCAAGCATCTCCCCCTGAGCACATCTGACCAATCAGCTGTTCTCATTAGCAATGTGATGCAATGCGATTCAGTTGTCCTAACAGGTGAGGGTGTGCATTTCCATCAGGGTTTTTTAAAAACTTGGGGAAAGTCCCAGAGGCTTCTGCTGTGGACTTCCCCCAACTTTTGCTTCCCCTCCCTCTGAAAAGGACGGAATTCTGCAGGATACCATTTGGACACATGGGATTCCCCACAGATTCTAAGAGGTTTTTTTCACCATCTAGACTACCCCTAAGTGTCTTTTCTCTTGGTGTAGGCAAGCATATGTACATGACAGCAAGTCCAAGAGAACACAAACAACCTAGGCAATTCTGTTATTTTTTAATCGTCCAAGCACCAAGGGAACTATATATATTTATTATGATCGACCGATCAGAGATCAAATAAACAACAATCAACTATCATAGTAACACACAAATACACATCATTAACGTAAACATAAACATCATAGTAGCTCATCAAATTATAAAAGTATGTGGTATTAATTACCTGTTGTTCAGCTGTTGGTCAAGTCAGATATGGCGATGCTCTTTCAGAGCCCTTTCTAATAACTAATGGAGTGAAGCAAGGTTGTGTTCTTGCACCAACTTTATTTACAATATTCTTTAGCATGATGCTCCAAAGAGCTATGGCAGAGCTTGAAGAAGACGACGGCATCTATATATGTTACCGTACTGATGATGGTAGCTTGTTTAACTTAGGCTGAGGGCTCACATTAAGACTCTAAACTATCTAGTCCATGAGCTGCTCTTCGCTGATGATGCTGCCCTTGTTGCCCACACAGAAGCAGCTCTGCAGTGCCTAACATCCTGCTTTGCAACAGCTGCACAGCTGTTTGGGCTGGAAGTCAACCTGAAGAAAACAGAAGTTCTTTACCAGCCTGCACCACAGGACAAACACCACCATCCCCAGATTGCCATTGGCAAATCTGTGCTCAAGTCTGTTCAGCAGTTCACCTACCTGGGAAGCATAATCTCCTCAGATGCCAAGATTGACAAAGAGATCAACCACAGATTAGCAAAGGCATATAGTGCATTTGGAAGACTTCACAAAAGAGTCTGGAGCAATAAACACCTGAGGCAAAGCACAAAAAATCAGTGTGTATACAGTTGTCCCTCCACATTCGCGGCTTTGACTTTCGCGGTTTTGAGTATTCGCGGTTTCTCCTCCTTCTCCACCCCCTCTCTGGGAGGGAACTCTATCCACCTCAGGGGCATGCCTCCGTTTGAACTGGAGAGGCAAAGCCCCGAGAGAGCAGGGAGCTGGGTGCTTTAGACCCGATCTCCCTACTTTCTGGGGGCTTTGGCTCTCCGTTTCAGACAGAGCCACGCCAAGGGAGAGGGGGAAGATAGGGTCTAAAGTGCCCCTCCCGCTCTCCTGGGGCTTGCCTCTGTTTAAACTGGAGAGCCAAAGCCCCGAGAGAGCAGGGAGTTGGGCACTTTAGACCCGATCTCCCTGCTCTCTCAGGTCTTGGCTCTCCACTCTAAACAGAGCCAAGCCCAGGGAGAGGGGGGAGATCGGGTCTAAAGCGCCCCTCCCGCTCTCCTGGGGCTTGCCTCTGTTTAAACTGGAAAGCCAAAGCCCCAAGAGAGCAAGGAGTTGGGCGCTTTAGACCCGATCTCCCTACTTTCTGGGGGCTTTGGCTCTCCATTTCAGACAGAGCCAACCCCAGGGAGAGGGGGGAGATCGGGTCTAAAGCGCCCCTCCCGCTCTCCTGGGGCTTGCCTCCGTTTAAACTGGAAAGCCAAAGCCCCTAGAGAGCAGGGAGGTGGATACTTTAGACCTGATCTCCCTACTTTCCGGGGGCTTTGGCTCTCAATTTCAGACAGAGCCAAGCCCAGGGAGAGGGGGGAGATCGGGTCTAAAGCGCCCTTCCTGCTCTCCTGGGGCTTGCCTCCGTTTAAACTGGAGAGCCAAAGCCCCGAGAGAGCAGGGAGGTGGATGCTTTAGACCCGATCTCCCTACTTTCTGGGGGCTTTGGCTCTCCATTTCAGACAGAGCCAACCCCAGGGAGAGGGGGAAGATCGGGTCTAAAGCGCCCCTCCCACTCTCCTGGCATTTTTTTGCTGCTGCATCATACTGCTAACTCATGTTTAGCTTGTAGTCCACTCTTTCTTTTCTTTGAGGAAATCTACATCATTACATTAATTGCTAATAAACTAAAAATATTATGTTAGTGCCTATAATACAGTTTTTAAACTAAATTATTGCTGTCAAATTATGTAATACAGTAGGCCCCTCTTATCCACTGGGGATTGGTTCGGGGGGGTGGATTCTGAAAACCATGAATAATAGTGAACACCATTGAAAAAAAATGGGACTTCTGGTTTAAAATATCATAGAGTTGCCTTGGAGGGCCTAGAAAACCACTAGGGAGGACACATTTTCTAGGAAGACTCTAGGGTAGGTGTGCTGTTTTGTGTCCCATGGATAATGAATCCATGGATACGGGGGCCCTACTGTGATCTGAACATCCTGTACGGTGAATAGGTTAGGTTACATTGACCTGACATAAACATATGGGGCCCCCAAAATAAAGCACTGCAGGGGGCCCCAAAATTCCTTAAACCGGCCCTGATCATATAGCTTGGCACTTGGGCCCAGTTCAATTTGACTTCAGGGGCTCAGCTACACAGCAGTTTTTAGTGTGAGAAGATGCGAGAAACTGAGAACTCAGTTCTGTTACCCACTGTACCCACGATTTGTTACGGATACTAAAGCGTCTCAGATTTGTTGTTTACATGAATCTACAAATGAGTGCCCATTCCTCCTGCCTCCCTGCTTCTAGGACCAAGTGCCATTCAGATCCCCGCTAGCTGCAGCGGCTTCTAGGACCAAAGACCCACTACTTTTCCTTCCAAAAGAAAGCAATGCTTTAAGTGCTTTCTGTCCTACCTGCTTCTCCCCCACTTCTTTTATAATAATAATAATAATAATAATAAATTATTTATTTATAGCCCACCCAATCACAAGGAATCCAGGCAGGTTACAGCAATAAAAACACATGGAACACAACAAAATTCAAAATTAGTCCCTTCTCACCCCCCAACCCAATGCTAAAATTACAATTAAATAAACACAGTTTAAAAACAAGAATACAAAGGTTTAAAAGGGGAGATAATTGGTGGACAGAGCAACGTAGATCACGTTGTGCAGGGAGAAGAGTTAAGTTGGGAAGGCCTGCTGAAGAGATCCGTCTTAAGAGCCTTTTTAAAGGCTGTAAGAGTAGAGATGTGATGGATATCCTCTAGCAGGTCATTCCACAATTTTGGAGCAGCAGTGGAGAAGGCCCTCTGGCTCACCGATGTTCACCTAGATTTTTTTTGGCTGAAGTAGGTTCTTCCCCAAGGATCTTAGTGTGCAGGACAGACAATATGAAAGAAGGTGATCCTTTAAGTATTCTGGTCCCAAGCCATGTAGGGCTTTAAAGGTAATAACCAACACCTTGTACCTTGCCTGAAAACTAATTGGCAGCCAGTGAAGGGACTTCAGGACCGGTGTTATATGGTCATTACGGGAAGTACCAGTAATCAACCTGGCTGCCTTATTTTGTACAAGCTGAAGTTTCCGAGCTTGGCACAAGGGTAGCCCCATGTAGAGCACATTACAGAAGTCTAATCAAGAGGTTACCAGTGCATGTACCACAGTTTCAAGGTCTCCCTGCTCCAGGAAGGGGCGCAGCTGGCATATCAGCCGCAGCTGATAACAGGAGCTCCTGACTGTTGTATTCACCTGAGCTGTCAAGTGAAGTGACGAGTCAAGGAGCACCTCCAAGCTGTGGACAGAGTCCTTCAAGGGAAGTATGACCCCATCCAGGACTGGCTGACATAACTCCATTCCGAGGTTCGGGTTTCCTATGACAAGTACCTCCATCTTACCTGGATTCAGCTTGAGTCGGTTTTCCCTCATCCTGTCCATTACCGCCCCAGGACAGGCATTCGAGGAGAGAAGCCATCCTTGGTTACTGCATCAGTGTGAGACATAGAGAAATATACTTAGGTGTCATCAGTATACTGATAACACCCCACCCCACGTCTCCAGATGATCTTGCCCAGTGGCTTCATGTAAATGTTGAATAGCATTGGGGACAGAATCGCACCTTGAGGGACACCCGATTTGAGCTCCCTCTTAGCCGAACAACTGTCCACAAGTGACATCATCAGGACCCTACCCAAGAGGTAGGACTGGGACTACTGCAAAGCAATGCCGCCAATACTCAGCTCTCTTAGGTGTTCCAGAAGGATACCATGGTCGATGGTATCGAAGGCCACTGAGAGGTCCAAGAGCACCAACGGGGTCACACTTCCCCCTTTCAATGCTCAGACTGAGATCACCAACTAAGGCGACCATGGCAGTCTCAACTCCATATCCCATACTGAATCCGGTTTGAAATGGATCCAGAAAATTGGTTTCCTCCAAGACAACTTGTAGTTGATTGGTGACCACTCTCTCAATCACCTTGCTCAAAAATGGCATCAGTGAAACAGGTCTATAATTATTTCTGTCCAGGAGGTCCAGGGAGGGCTTTTTAAAGAGTGGTCTAACCACTGCCTCCTTAAGACAAGAGGGCAGGGACCCCTCCCTGAAGGATGCATTAATTTCATTTTCCAGCATCAGCTTGATAGTATCACCCCCCGGACTGCCAGCCAAGTTGGGCAAGGGTCAAGAGTTGGGCAAGGGTCTTTTCCTTCCAATAGAAAGCAATGCTTTAAGTGCTTTCTGTCTCACCCTGCTTCTCCCCCACTTCTTTTCCTTCCAATAGAAAGCAATGCTTTAAGTGCATTCTTTCCCACGCTGCTTCTCCCCCCACATCTTTTCCTTCCCATAGAAAGCAATGCTTTAAGTGCTTTCTGTCCCCTCCCACTTCCTCCAACCCACTACTGCCTCCTCACTAGCAGTGACAGTAGAGAGCGTGGGGTTGCTCAGCCTGGGCTGGAAGCAGAGGGAGAGGAGCCCAGCTCTGGCTCAGCAATGGTGGATCCTCAATAGCAAGGCACCCCTTGCAAGCCCACCCCCTCTGAGGTCTGACCACTCACAATTCAGCTCTGCTGTGTGCCCTTTATCTGGGATGGTTGCTGATTGATCAGACAACCAATAGTACGGGTTTTACATGGACTTTCAAAAAAAGTCCGTGGAAAGTAGAGGGATGGAAACTCACAGGTTTACTGTTGTTGTTTGTTTGTTTGTTTGTTGTTGTTGTTGTTTTGCTACCCTTCCTTCCGGATAGCACGTGTCTGCCCCAATGAGTGTGGGGACCAATAGGGTTCGACCTTCCCGGTTATTTTTTGCTGTGTAAATGGCCCCCTGGTTTGGAAGAGTCTGGGAGGAAGAAAATCACGCCATATGGCCCTTGTGTGAAAATAGTCTCAAGAATAGTCTGAAAAGCAGTTCCTGGGGAAGTGTGTAGAGGGGATACGTGCCTTGGGAAAAGTCAGTACAATCATAAATTGCATATTGTCCTTCATACAAAATTATTAATCGAGAGTTGGCTCTTTATAAAGTTGTAACTTTAAAAGGCAGTTTTATTGACTTTACAGAATTACCTGTGAGTCCAGCAAAAAAAAAAAAAAAAGATTAAACATTATCTCAGAGAAGTCCAGTATAGTTTAGTGAGAGATCAAAGAGTTCCATTAACGTTGCAGCAGGAGGTAAAATATATGTAGCAAAGGTTTATATAGCTCTGATGAGAGACCCCTGGGGAACTGGAAGAGACTCAGTAGGGGGAAACTACAGAAGGAAATAAAGGAGGGGGGAGGGGTGGCCAATTATTGCTGATCTACAAGGTGGAGACAGAACAAATGATTCCAATGGCACTTTTCTCCAGGACGTACCCTGAATACTGAAGGTGCTCACTAGAACAGAATTGGAATGAGAAATGGAAGTCACAGGAAAGGTGCTTAAGTTCAGTGCACCAAAGCAAAAGTTTGGAAGGATGTCTCATCAACAGTTCTTTGCTTAGGCAAAACTCATTGGCTGAAGCATTATGGCTTCACTTTTTTTTCCCAACCAGTCCCCCCCCCAAAAAAAAGTACTGTAAGGAGCAATCTATTTGGGGACAATGAGTTGAACAAACAATCATATATACTAACAAAAAGCTGGTTCTTTGTGTGCTCATTTTGAGGTGGCCCAATTGGTATCAGCCATGAATAATCCAGCTTCCCCACTGTACCATTCATTTTGCAGGTGGCTACATGGCAGGAATGTAATTCCATGTTAATGTTCTTCTTGATAGAAGCAACAAGTAGTTTTGGCAATTTTCTTCCAGCTGCACAGTTTCCAAAAACAATTTGCAGTTTGGGATTTATTCTACATAAAATTCACACATGGAATTTGTGAGGGGTGTTCAGGTGGAAATAAACACTTTGCACTAGAAGCCAGTTTTGAACTAATTTGGCTGTTGGGGGCATGTGTGAAAAAATCACCCAAGATTGGTACAAAATAATTCTGTTAAGAATTGGGGGGCTTTGGGAATCACCAAGCAGTTTCATGGACCACACCATGAGGCCCAAGTCACTTGTCTGGAAAATCTTAAACACTACCTGATGAAAATGACCTCTTGTGGCTGTAACATACCTACTCTGGTAGGCTGGAACTCCTTCACATAAGAGTTTTGAGTGGCATGGAGAGCTGAGGGGGGGATGTACAGTCAATCCTCTGTATCCACAGATTTGGCATCCACAGATTCCACCATGCATTGGCTTGAAAATATTAAAAAAAATAATTCCAAGAAGCAAACCTTGATTTTGCCATTTTATATAAGGGTCACTATTGTACTATACCACTGTATATAATGGGACTTGAGCATCCACAGATTTTGGTATCTATGGGTGGCCCTGCAACCAAACCCCAGCAGATACCAAGTGCCTACTGTATGTCCCATTGTCCCAGAATGCTGGCCTATGCTGGACTGTGTGGCCCATTGGCTGTATTGTCCAAACCCCACCCTCCCACTGTTTTTGCAATCTCTCAAGGATTGCCCTTCCCCTTCCCATTGAATTTGCCATGGTGGCAGGGGGGAAATTTTGCTTTTTCCCTTCAAAACAGGATGCACAGGTAATGTGCACATTTTGTTTGCAAAGTTAATAGTAAACCAAACCCTATTGTTACTCCCAGCTAGAGCAGGCTCACTGAATCAATGGGTTTTATATGTGGGTTGACTCACTTTTTCAACAACTTTTTGATGGGTATCTTTGGGTCTACTAATAAGAACCAAGCCAATGGTTCAGACCATTGGCTTGCATAACTCAGTGTTGTGTATTCTAACTAGCAAAGTCTATTCTAGTCTGAAACTGATCTCAAAACATTTCAACTTGAGCCTAGGATCTTCTGCTTGGGCCCATACAAAAATGGATGACATTTGTATTTGCTTTTCATACAGACGGTTTCTGGTTTAAACTTCAGCATCTTTCAGGTAGGTTTGGGAAAGACCTTTGTCTTTCTGGCCCAGAGCCACCCCAGATGTGCCATGTGTACAGGTATGAAAATAATGAGAATCTGCCTTGCAGTCTAGATGGTTGGCCAGGCTGACAATGTATCAGCACTGGTGCCCTGTCCATTCCTTGGGGTCCATTCCTGCCACTGCTGCCTCACCAGCCAAGCAGCACCCTGCAAAAGCCTGGCTGTTGCCGTTGCTTCTGCTGAAGTCAGAACAGGGTGACCAGACTTGTGATCGATAGGGAGGAGGTCACTCTAACCCCTCCTTGTTGATTGCACAGGTGCCCCATTCTGACCTCAGCAGAAGCAATGGTGCTGACTAGGTTCCCGGAGGGAGCTGCTTGGAGGCAAGGCAATGGCAGTAGCAGTGGCTCCAAAGAGGATCCATCCCCTTCCCTTTGCTGCTCAGCACAGAGTAAGGGAGATGGCACCATGTTTGCATGTGGACAACTGGACTGAGCTGAATAAAACCTGATCTATCTGTTCAGGCAGCAAAAGAGCCCATGGTTTCTCTTAAATTGTATTAATGGCTTAATAAAGCAGATTCACTGTGTGCATCATCTGGGCACATTGCACCAAATTTGGGGTAAATTCCATTTATTTCCTTAGAGTAGACAAGCCCAAAGTCTAGTAAGAAGCATATATAGAAAGCTGATACCAGTAGGCAATCCTGTACTTAATGGACCAGTGATCCAACTCAGCAGAAGGCACCATCCAAAGTGCTCTTAAAACATATCCCAAATTACTGATTCATAAGCACAAAAAAAGTATGGGAAGCTGCCTAAGGAAGTCACTTCATAACTTCCATCCATCTGGCAGCAGTTCTCTGGAGTTTTAGGCTTATCACTAAGCTACAGACCTTCCCATTACATAGAGAAATAAGTGCATATACTAGCTGGCTATACTGCTTTCCTATGCTTAAACATGGTGTGTGTGTGTGTGTGGGGGGGTGGCCCTTAGTGGATGATTGTATGAGCAAAATCTGACACCCTTGTATAGATTTATATGGCTCAGGGTCAAGTTCATGAAAAAGGATTTTCCTGATTTTTTTTAATATCAGGCTATTCTTAGTGAGCAAATTCCCTTATTATTAAAAGAGGAAGCGTAAAGCATGAGTGAATCAATCTAGAGCTTTTGTTTTAAATGTTGTCTGTATTCATTATCGAAGCTTCCACCATGGCTCACTACATTCTGTTGAAACATGGTAGCATGGGAAAGACATTAGATAGGTTAATAAGATTCCATTAAAGAGCCCAAGTTGCAGTTTGGACAGTGTTGCATCTTTTGCTGCCGTGCATGAGAGAGAGAGAGAGAGAGAGAGAGAGAGAGAGAGAGAGAGACGGAGAGAGACAGAGACAGAGACAGAGACACACACAAGAGAGAAAGAAAGAAACAATAAGAAGGAAAAAATGTGAGGGAGGGGGGAAAGAAAGAAACAGGCTTTCAAAACTTTCTGCCAGTCTAAGAAATGTACTTTTACATTTGTGCCAGTTACAGTAATTAGTAAACTTGTTCTTTAATAGTGTTGTTAAAATGTAATTTTTTCACACTTCCCCTGACTTTGACACTGCTGCTTTTGAAACTTCATTTTGCACTTTGTTCCATTGTTCTTTAATCTGCTGCACTTTGCATTTAGTATCACTGAAATTTCGCACTTACTATGTCAATAACATCTGGCAAAATTGCCACCTATTAAGAGTAAGTGTTCTTTTTTTTCCCCCTCCTGCGAGAAATGTGATGGTGTATTATATTGGTTTCCCTTGAGAGGCTAAGGAGACAATTTTAAAGCAGATAAATGCATTAAAGAAATAACCTGAACTATGAAGAAGGTTAACGAAAGTCAGAAACTTAAAAAAAAATCTCTTTGTTAAAACCAGTCTGTTCCTGTAGGGAGTGGTTAAATTACTGGGCTCTGAATATGTTTGAGAGTTTGGATGGAAATGATGTTTTAAGCTGGCGGGTTTTCTTTTCTCTCTCCTTCCTTTTCTCTCTCTCTTTCTCTCTTCCCCCCCCCCACTAAGGAGATTATCAGACGGGGTCCTAAAAAGCATTCCCGTCTTGCTATATAATATTCCACCTCTCTCGTCTCCATCGCGGTATGATATCCCCCCGTATCAGACCTACCTTAATTGCGCAACCGCCCCCTCCTTTCAACAGGAGTGAATGGAGCTAGAGCAGAGCCCCATTCACTTCCTGGTTTGAATTCCCGGCCATTCTCGTGAGAGAATGAGCATGGGAAATTCAAAAAGAAAAAAGTGACAGCAAGCGCGCGCGTGCACACACACACACACACACAACCTTTAAAACCCCAAGTAACCTGGGGGGGGGAGGGTGTCACCTCCTTGTCCCAATCAGAGATCCAGGCAGCGATGAGTGGGCAATCCAGGCAGTGATGGGGGGGAGGAATCCAGACAGGGATGGGGGGGGGGTAATTCAGGCAAGGATGGGTTGTGTGTGATCCAGGCAGTGATAGGGGGCTGATCCAGGCAGGGATGGGGGGTGATTTAGGCAGGGGGGGGGCAATCCAGCCAGCAATGGGGTGCTGATTGGGTGGCGATCCGGACAGCAACAGGGGTGGGGGTGGGTGATCAGGCAGTGATCAAGGGGCTGAAAAGGGACTTAAGGAAGGTTGGAGGAAGAACCGCACCTGGAAGTATTCTGGCACAGACCTCCCACTGATGTTGGCATTGTGCCAGCATGACGGGCACCTTTTCACTCGCCCATCATTCTGTTATAGAAATGGAACGGCCTGATCTGTTCATGGCTTAAGCTATGAACAAGAAGAAATGAGGGCAGCACAAAACAAGCATGGGATGAGGACAACGTTGTCTGAAAAGTAAGCTCTTTAGCAATTCCCTGGCATCTTCATAATGCCATATTTGTGCGTCTGACAGTCTCCTAATGTAAAAGGTGTTAGCTCACTAGTGAGGTAAAAAAATTCAGGGGTGTAGTGGAGACAGGGCTCACAGGGCTAACATGAAAGGACATTAAAAAAAAAATAGCAGGGGTGATGGCATCATCTACCAAACTTAATTCAGCACTACAAACATAGCTGAACACACTGGGATTCCAACCCAGACTTTAAAGGGATAATCACTCAAACACCTCTTCCCAAATGGTCAAATCTGTTTTATTTTCTCCAAGGGGCTTATCTACATGAGCTAAATACCCTAGCTTGCCCCGTTCCAGATCCCTGCAGTCCAGATGATGCAGAGCATTTACCCTGATCTGCCCCCAGGCAGTCCTTATGACCCCCAGGGCAGATATAGGGCTGGAATGGTGGCAAGCCAGGATAGGGCCCTTTTCTGTATTTAAGATAATACCCAGTTTAATCTGGAACTTCCAGGAGGTGATGTATCGGGCCCCATGTGCCCGTGGGAGCCCATCCCATCATGCCATTCCTCACTGCCACTGCCAGCTTCCTGGCTCTCCCAGAAGCCAGGCAGGGTCCCTCAGCATGTGAGAAAGACTGCTTGCATGCAGGGGGCCTGCAGTCACATGTTGGTGGTCCTCTTCCTGGCTTCTGCTTTAGTGGAGAAAATGGTGGTGGCAGTGGTCGCAATGATGAACTGGCATTCTATTTGGACATCAGCCCATTCTGTGGAGGTAACAGGGCCAGAATGGGCCAGAACCAGGATATACCAGCAGGGAGCAAGCATATCCTGGTCAGTGTAGATAAGCCATAGGAGACCCAGTGTGGTATAGTGGTTTGAGTGTTGGACTATGAATCCAGGAGACTAGGGTTTAAATCCCCACTCAGCCAAGAAAACCTACTAGATGACCATGGGCAAGTCACACTCTCTTAGCCTCAGAGGACGGCAATATCAAACCTCCTCTGAACAAAACTTACCAAGAAAACCCCATGATTGGGCCACCTTAGGGTCACCATAGCAACAACTACTGCTACCACAATTATTGTCCGTGTGTGTGAGTGTATATAATTACTCATTTCAAAGATACACATGCATTCAAATACAAACATGAATCTTTTGGTGATTAAGATTTCCCTGTTCATTTCAGTACAAGCACCTGTCCTTCTGTGACTCAAAAATCTTTTTGTCTTGTTTCACATAATATCCAACTTGAGGAAGATTTCCACATAGCTAATAAACAATTTCATAACAAGTATACCAGTATTACACTTGAAGTGCTATGTCTCCATCCTGTCCTATAGAATCCTGAGATATGTAGTTTAGTGAAGTATTTAGGATTCTACAGTCTGCTCATCTCAACTAAAGCACTGGAGCGCTCTGAAAGAGAATTTTACCTCATAAAACTACAAATCCCAGGATTCCATAGAATGAAGCCATGAATGTTAAAGTACCATCAAAGTGATTGGTGCAGTATTGACTTCTACTGTTCTTGGGATCAATACCAGTATTTACGATTATAGCGTTTCCCCACTTTTGACAGATATCCCTCCCTCATGCTTATAGGATATACAAAGAATTCGTGGACTGCTGGTTCTTGATGTCATGTAATGAAACACACATCTTTCTGTACCTCAAGCTTCAGAAATAATTCTTTATGGTCTAGAGAAGAGCCTATGAATAGCAACTAACTATTTAGTACACTGTTTGATGTACTCAAACACTGAAGAGGCTGGCTCTGTCAAGACCTGGATAATATGTATATAGAGACAGGATGACAAATTTCTACAACAATTCTCAAGCATTATCTACAACGTTTAGTCTCATTTTTTATTCTTCATAGTAATGGTACTGGATCCTTGTGCATGGGTTTTATGGATCACAAAAGCCCAGTAATATTTACCCTTTCTTTTCTCCCATGATTGGGGATTTTAGTCAGGGACATTTTGTGCCCATAAGATTTCCTGTGTCTGTAAGCAACTGCTAAATTGGGATCACTGTGCCTTTATAAGCTTTTGGTTCCAAAATTAAAAGTGGAGACACTGATTGTACATCCCATCATTTGATTTATTTCAGCAAGTCAATCCTGCACATTTGATTTCAAACTGAAGGTTCTTCAGGAAGAGTTTCAGTTGAAACTCAGCGAGTGTACAATGAAGTGTCACTTGCTGTGTTATAAGAGAACATGCATTATTCCACATTATATTAAATATTTTGAATGTACAGGAATTCACATTTGCTACCTTGCTGTCTGCTTACCAGCCTCCACCTCCCTCCTCTTGTTGCAATTTACATGGAGAATTTATAAAAGGTTTTCTTCATTATAAATAATGTTTTTAAAAAAACAAAAAAAACCAGGTGATGTGTTACTAGCTTCAACTTTAAATGTCTGTCATGGAGGACACAGAGGTAGAAGTAAAAAGCTCATTTTAATATTGTCACTGTTTTCTTTCTTCCACATATACAATTAAGGCTCAGCTATTTGCATCTGAATTGATCCTGAATTATAATATGGAGTTTACATACCACTGGTTACAAATAATGAGGTAGAGAGGAACAACAATTGCATTGCTCCTCCCAGATTTTCCCTTGTCTCCAAATTCCCCCTTTCTTTCCTTTATTGGCTACCATTTAACATCTTTTCTTTGACATGAATGCATTTCCCCCTGACAGAAATGACTCCTTTGACAGTGCTGGTTTTGAAATAATTTTAAGGCACAAAGGATTGTTCTTTACCACACAACTAATGAGCATCAACATATATCAAAATGGCTCGTGTGTTGTCCACTGCTATCCAAGTGGATAATGTGGAACTCATGGCTGTCCCTCTTTTTTATGAGCACCAAAGTCACTTTGAATTTCTTAATTTAGAAAGGATTTCTCTCTCTCTCTCTCTCTCTTTCTCCTCCACTTCCTTATAATAATCCATGGGAAGGATGCAGGCACAAACAACTCCACTAGCTGAGACTGGTTCCTTCATCTTGGCTATAGAGAAGAACACAGCTAGATCAGACTAAAATAGAACTGAGGGGAAATGGTTTCTCAAAATGCTCCACCCCATTTGCAAGTGGCAAAATAGAAAGGGGGGGGGATTTTACCAATACTTTCTAGGGAACCCAGAAATTCGACAGTGCCATCACTTCTTTCCCACTTTACGAAGTGGCAACTGTGTGTGGCCACAGCTTGACCACATTTCAAAATTCTTTCTGATGCCCCACAGACATTGTGGGGTATTGTTTTTGAGCATATGGTGACCAGGCTGCAGCCACATTCTCTATCTCCAGTGCTGGAGAGTATTTTAGGGATGTGTGTGTATGTTTCACAGTTATTCACGCTTACATAGAAAAAAAACAAACAAACCAATAACCCTGGTTTCCTGGCAGTTGGGAAACCTGTCAGGAAGATTAATAGACCAGAGAGAATTTTGGACTATTTTTCTTGTGTTCAACATCTTGAAGTATTGCATAGAAATTATTACACAGTGAAAAACACATTTTTGATTTTTTTAAAAAAATCCCTGTTTCTGTATATAGAAAACACTGTCTCCTGCACAGGAAACCTGTTTTCTCAGCAAAAAACTCCCCACTGTTTCCACTAAAGAGTCACATGTTTTGTTACACAGAATAATTCTGCAGTGTTTGAATAGAGGGGAAATGCTGTGGAGCAATATCCATTTTCACCCACAGTGGGGAGAAAACTACTTTGATTATTCATCTTTGCATGTTAAGGTGAAACAGTCAAGGATTTTACATCCCTCGTATATTCAGCAATATAGCCCTCAGCTTTTGAGAGAGGGAGAAATGTTCTTAGAAGAATCTCTTACCCAAAATTGTGGGTCAATTGCAAGATGAAGGAGATTATAAGACAGGAACACAAAAAAATGTTCCTGTTCCACAAACTCCACTCCTGCCCCTGTCCTGCCAAAATAACCCTCCCCACTGCATTTACTTTCTCTAGCTTCAGCAAAGCAGCCCAGGAGTGAACAGAGGTCTAACGGAGCTCTGTTCACTTTCTGGAGTGAAATCCCACCTGTTCTCGTGAGACGATGTGAGCACAGGAAATTCAAATATAAAAAGAAAAATAAGACAGTAAAAGTGACACTAAGCACAAAACACACTTTAACATTTACAAGTAACCTAGGGAGGGTACAAAAAAGAGTGAAACTTACTTGGATGTCCCAATTTCACCCAGAAGTGTTCTGGCAGGACCGCCCATTGCCGCTGGAATCTCGCCAGCAAAACAGGGCACCTTCTCGTACACAGGCAAATCTGGGACAGAAACACCATGGGAGATCAATTGCCAGCTTATCCCCATCAATAAAAAAGAACGGCCATGGAATGGTAGCTGAATACTTGGCGGACAACGGGGGATATCATTGTCTGATAATTAAGCCCTTTTGTGATCTCCTGGCATTGTTATAACACCATTTTTGATGCATCTGATAATCTCCTCTATATCCACCTGCTCCATAGCTGTGTTTCCAACTAGGATTGCATGGGAATTTTATTCTGCTTGTTTATTCATCAGAATGTTCAAAAGTACGAAGGTTTCTTCATGAATTGAATAGGAAGAACCTGAGATTGTTTTTTAAAAAAGGGAAAGAAAAACAGAGAGTTCCCATCCAGGCCAAGACATTTGTGAGTCCAGCTCTTAAAAGTTTGGTTTTGAATCCCTCTGCATTCAACTATCTTTTTGGTGCTGAATTAGATTTGCAATATTTTCTTTCTGAAAAGCTTTTCATTTTGCACAGCTACATGGCACGCAGGTACAATATAGCCCTTTCCATACTGGGAAGAGCTGTAGCAGCTGAATTTAGCCAGGTGATTCAGAAATCTGAGGACCTTCTCAGTGCCTGCTCCCAAGCAATGGAACTCTAAGGATCCTAAACCTGTCCTCCCTCTGTCCTTCTTCCAGCTGACAAATATCTTTTTATTGTGGTAGGCTCTTGACAATTGATGGCCTGCTGAAAAAAGGGGCTTGTCATGGATGTAGGGTCTAATATTTTTTAAATCCACATGCATTAAAACAGCCTTCTAATTTAATTCTACTTTGATATTATAATTTCTTTGTTTCTTAACAGTGTAAATTTTGTAGAATCATAAAATCATAGAGTTGGAAGACACCACAAGGTCTATCCAGTCCAATCCCCTGCTATGTAGGAATACACAACCAAAGCATGCCCGACAGATGGCCATCCAGCCTCTGTTTAAAAACCTCCAAGGAAGGAGACCCCACCACACTTTGAAGCAATGCATTCCACTTCTGAACAGCTCTTACTGTCAGAAAGTTCTTCCTAATGTTTAGGTAGAATCTTTTTTCCTGTAGTTTGAGTCCATTGCTCCATGTCCTAGTCTCTGGAGCAGCAGAAAATAAACTTGCTCCGTCCTCAATATGACATCCCTTCAAATATTTAAACATGGCTATCATGTCACCTCTTCACCTTCTCTTCCCCAGGCTAAACATACCCAGCTCCCTAAGCCTTTCCTCATAAGACATGGCTTCCAGACCTTTTACCATTTTGGTTGTCCTACTCTGGACACGTTCCAGTTTGTCAATATCCTTCTGGAATTGCGGTGCCCAGAACTTGACACAGTATTCTAGGTGAGGTCTGACCAAAGCAGAATAGAGTAGCACTATTACTTCCCTAGATCTAGACACTATGCTCCTATTAATACAACCTAGAATCCCATTGGCTTTTCTAGCATCACACTACTGACTCATGTTCAACTTTTGGTCCACTAAGGCTCCTAGATCTCTTTTACATGCACTGCTATTGTGTTTTATTGTCTCCATTTTGGAAGAAGTGGGATATAAATCAGATAGATATATATATAGATGATAGATTGATAGATTTTCATTCATTTTTTACAGAACCTTGCACATTTCTTAATAAAAGAGATGGACAGAACTTGTGATTTAAAAACATTAAATGTGAGAGAAGACAAATGCTGTTAGACGTGTCCACAACCATTTGTAACAATGGCCTGCCAGGTTCAAAAACAGGATATGAAGACAGTTCCCTTCCTTGCACTGTTTGCTTTCAACCCTTGATATTCATAGGCAGACTGACACTGAGTATGGAGGTTCCATTTAGCCATCATGGATAATGATCATTCATAGAATCATCTACTGTGTATATTTCTGATTCCCTGTTTAAAAACACCTAAGCTAATAGTTATCACATCTTGTGCTGAGTTCCATTAGCCTTATTATATGCTATGAGAAGTACTTCCTTTTTTATGTCCTGAACTCCTGCTCCTCAGTTCTAGTATGGGGTGAAAGGGACAAAAATCCATCCCTGTACCTTCTCTTGTACCATTCATAATCTTATTAAACCCAATAAGTAAAATTAAGACAACTCCTCCCTTCCACTAAAATAAGTGTCCCATATGCTCTACTTGTGATAGAAGGTGCATGCTCACCAACCTCTAGGAATCTGAAAGCCTGTCAATTTCAGTTTTGCTGTGCTTCTCAGCAATCTCACACGCATTGCCATCTCATCTTCTCCCAATTCTGTATTGGATTGCAATTGGATTGCTCTTGCTTGAAACTTTATGTATATTTATGTTTGTGTTTGTTCAAAAGGTTTGCATTTTTGTATGCATTTTTATGCATGCACACAAGTTTTAATGTTTTCCCCCTACTGAGTAAAACATGTTGTTTCCATTTTTAAAATACACACATTATCAGTCATGCACATTTTCCAAATAGTGATTGATTGGTTCTTTGATTGATTGATTGATTGATTGATAGCTCATCTTTCTTCCACTATGGGATGGAAAGCAACTTCCAATATAAATGGAATGTATTTTTTATTTAAACACCTAAATTTCACAATATAAAAAACATACAAGGGAAAAATAAAAAAAGACAAAACACAAAACACATTATAAACTCTAAAATAAAAAAACAACAAATAATAATATCCCCATCTGTTCTACCTCACCCTTCCTAATCTACACCGCACAACAACACCAACTACAACAACAACAAACAACCACACTAAACAAGGAATATAAAATTCCAATTTGTCAGCTAAAAGGTTATAACAAAATGCTATAATGTTAATTTACAATGTAAATTAAAACAAAACAGCTACAACAATATCTGGTACAAAATTTTGAAAACAATTAAACCAATTGAAACATTAATTTCAAGACAATTTAAAACACCTAAAACACATATTAAATATCTAAAAAACAGTACACCCATTGCATATCCTTCTACCCTAACCACTTAAAGGCTGAAATCCTGTTTGACTAAGAACATCTTTGCCTACCAGCAAAAAGAGAGCAGAAAGGGAGCCAAACAGGAAGGCATTCCATAGCCTGTGGAGCAGCTACTGAGAAGGCTCTCTCCTTTGTCCTCACCAGAGAAGCCTACAAGGATGGTATGATACAGAGAAAATCCTTCTCTGACTATCCTAAGACTCAGTCTCATATGCAGAGATTTGGGCTTTCAGATAGTCTGGATCTATATATGTGAGGTCTGTGCACATTTTTCTTCACTGAAATGAAGTGTGATCTTGGAAATGCATGCATTTCCATGCCAAAATGGGTTCCATCTAGAAATGTAAAGAATACTCACTAATTTGCATCTGACCTTGACCTCTCCCCCCAAAAGGTATCCCAACTATCAAATCAACCCACTGAGAAAATGGGGAACAGTCACATGATTCTTTGCATTTCAAGATTGTTCTTGAGAAAATGCATTTGTTCAAAAATATTTGTGGTTTTTCTTTTAGCAGAAAAGATGTTTTCTGTGCAGAAAGCAATTTTTTCTCCAAGAAACAATATATTTTGTGTAAAATAGCTTTTTTTTGTAGAAAGCAAGTTTTCTGTGCAAAAACCATGTTTTCTGCACAGGAAATGTATATTTTTGTGCAAACTAATTTTCTGGAAAAGAGTTTCAAAGTGAGAATAGTGGTTGAGAATTCTACATGTTCTCACATAGTGGGTAGCAAGCTGCTGAAGTCATTCGTTTTAATATACAAAACCAGAAAAGGATTTATGTTTCTACGTTCATCCCATTTTCACTCTCAGGAAAAGTGGAACAGTATTTTTTAAACCTCTGTCATGTAACTACTTCTTTAGAGTCAGTGGACAGTAGCTTCAGGGTTAAACAGTAAGCTTTATTGTCACAATAAGCTAAAGAGCTAAGTATACAGAATCATTGCTTCAAATAAGGCTCATAGGAAATACAGTAAAATAAAAAGTATTCATGATGAGTCAAAATCTAGTGGGCACTCTGCCCATTGGATACCCATCATCCACATGTCCCATTCTCTCTCAGTTCTAGCTCCACCTATTGATTCTCATAACACCCATACATACAAGGTCATCTTTGCCATTACAAGACAGACTCTCCACTCCCATGTCTAATCTCATCCCCTACATTGTTTTAACTGCAAAGAATTTAAACATCAAACAGTCTTCATCATGACTGCACACAGTAACTTACAAGTTTGCTGGCAGGGATCCTGACACCCAGCTCCCCCCCCAAAAAAACACACTCCTGTCCCCCCACCTTCAGTTCAGCCATGGTTTGTCAGGGTATTTTCAATGAAACTCCCTTAACAAGCACAGAGCTGAAATATGATCTACATCTACCCATTCTCTTTCTGTGGAGGGTAGATTCTTCCAAAGCAAATAATACTGGAGGTGCCCTTTGTGCCACCTAGAGTCCAGTATTTGCTGCACCTCAAAATGTTGATCCCCATCCACCATTATGGGGTGGGTTATAGTAGTGCTTGCCTCCATGCTCCATCTGCAGGCACTGGCTTCAGCAAGCTGAAATGAATCATGGAATGAATTATATTACCTGTTTTGGGTAAGTCCAGTCTAGCTGTTACCATGTTCACCAGTCGCTTAATTGTAAAAGGCCCCACATATTTAGCAGCCAGTTTCCAGGAAGGCTGTTGAGTCTGTAAGAATTTGGTGGACAGATACACTGCTCCCCCACTGTAAAGTTCCAATTCAGGGCTCTCTTGCAGTCCACCTAGCACTAGCACTTAGGAATAGCATTTATATTTCTATACCACTTATCAGTGCCAAAGCACTCCTTTAGTGGTTTACAATGTGTTAGCTAATTGCTCGCAGCAAGCTGGGTACTCATTTTACTGACCTACAGAAGGATGGAAGGCTGAGTCAACCTTGGAGCCCTGTAATATCAAACTCATAACCTTTGTGGCTGCAGTACTGGCATTTAACCACTGCACCACCAGGGCTTCTTTGTCATATATTTTTCATAAGTCTTTTTGACATAGTCCAAGCCTTTTACACTCTGTGGCCAAGCTGCCATAACCTGTTCAGCCCATTCCTGCAATGGGATGGGGTCAGTCTGAGTGACCTCAAGTGTAGGCAACACTCATAACTCTGTCCCATACACAGCCTTAATAGGTGACAGACCTGTATTTACATGTAAAGCATTATTGTATGCCATTTCAGCATATGGTAACAAGTCAAACCAATCATCCTGTTGATAATTTACATAACACCTCAGGTACTGTTCTAGAATCTGGTTCAAATGTTCTGTTTGACCATCTGTTATCCACAATATCCACAATATTCATTGTTCATCACCATGTAGCAATGATAACTTCTTAAATAGTGGAGAAATGCATTCTGGGGTCTATCCATCCTCCTGATCATTGCAATTGTGACTTTTTGTCTTTCCCAGCTTTCAGATATCCTCTTCAAGATGGAGGAAGTTATATAAGATCAGGGGCCAGATTACACTAAACAGTTATAGTGCTATGAATCCACTTCAACTACTATGGTTCCAGCCTATACAATCCTTGGATTTACAGTGTTGGCACAGGTTTTAGAACTCTCAGCCAGAGAGTGCTAGTGGCTTATTTGTTATTGTTGTTAATTGTCCTCAAGTCAACTTCAACTTATAGAGACCCTATAAATGAGCGATCCCACAGTCACCCTATCATCAACAGCCCTGCTCAGGTCTTGTGGCTGTGGCTTCCTTGATTGTGTCTATCCACATAGAATGGTTTCTTCTTCTTTTCCTACCTCCCTTCCCTTCACCTTCCCAAGCATTATCATCTTTTCTAGTGATTCATGTCTTCTCATGATATGTCCAAAACTCGACAGACTTTTAGTCATCCTGGCTTTTAGGGAGAGCTCAGGCTTGATTTGCTTTAGGACCCATTTACTTGTCTTTCTAACAGTCCACGATATCAGCAGAACTGTTGTCCAGCACTACATCTCAAATGAGTTGATTTTCTTCCTATCAGCTTTCTTCATTGTCCAACTTTCATAACCTAACATAGTAATGGGAAATAGGATGGCATGGACCATCCTAACTTTAGTATTCAGTGATATATCTTTACATTTCAGGTTCTTATCTAGTTCCTTCATAGCTGCCCTTCCAAGTCCTAGTCTACTAGGATTTCTAGTGGCTTACTGGGTTTGTTTATTTATATATTTATTTGGTAGGGAACCCAATGTGGCTTACCACAGGCCAGAGTCCTCTTAGTGAAACAGGCAGGCAGAAGTGACCTATGGATTTGGAGGGAATTTTTTAAACAATGCACAATGATCGTATCCAGAAGAGTTGCACATTTACACTGCACCATGTTAAAGTACACAGAAGAACATGCAAATGCACATTGTCATTATGCTTTGCCTTTGCACATTGTTTTGTTATATTCCAGTCACCATGGTTGCTGAAGGTAAAGCAGTTGTCATGGCTTCCAGTAGAAGTTGTAAAAAAGGAAGCCTATTGGATGTAAAGTTGCTTTGCACATTACATTTTTAAACATGTGGAAGCACTCTAATGAGTCACTCTCATACTTCCTCATACATGCAAATGCAGTGAGAGAATGGCATTGAATTAATACAGTATTGAAGAAAACCCATTGCGTGCATACATTTGTGTTCTCAAACAGTGGTGTTACATATTTGGAACATTAATCCACCCAAAGTGAGATGTGAATTTTGCAATGCTGATCCAAGCCATTGTGGATCAGATACTGATTATTACCTTGCATTGGCTTAATTGCCCATCATATTCTCCATTCAAAAGTATAGCTAACTCTTGAAAGGGTAGAATGCTGCATAATGAATTACTGTTGTGCAGTGCATGTGTCATGATTAGCAGTTGACTTAATCACACATCCGCTTGCACATCCAGTTGGCAATATTTTTTTTGGATCTGACAGTAACATTATCAAATCTTCTGCCTCTTCAGGACACTTATCTGATACAGTTGAATATGCATTTTTGCATCAATAATGACACGACATCCCAAACATTGGTGACATGATCCAATTCACTTGGAGAGAATATCTATGGACTATTCGCCTTATTTTGGTTGAGGTGTTACATAACTTTTGTGTGTATTTTGAAATACAACAATGTTTTACAAGATTATGTCTTTATGCAAAGAAAAGGGCTGGAAAAGTTACAGCCCTTGAAATACACATTGTGTAGTCCATATTCCACTAGAGGTCACAGTTCCACATTTTGGGACAGCTGTGTAAACTGGCACCTTTTCTTCTGAACTCTCCTACAGATGACCCAGTTACTGTCAACACTTAATCATTTGCTTGTAGGAGCAGAAAATATGGAAGGGACAGTGTCTTTACCAAGTGGAGCAGGAAGGAATTATGTGCATTGCCAAACAATGATGGCATCATTTAATGAAACGTTTGCACTGAAGTTTGATCCTGATGTTGATACCCTTGTTTCAAAAGGGAAAACAAAAAGAGCTCTTCTTAAGTCAGTTGAATGAATGAACTTCCCATGCAAAGTTCATTTTCATCTTCACCCATTCTGTTTTAACAACTAACAAATTACTAATAACAAAATAATAGGTAAGGAACAAGCAATTGATCTCATTTTTTTTAGCAAGTATCAGAGTAGGGATGTAATTCTTTGCTAATTTTGTTCTTAAAGGAAACAATGAGTAATTAAGGAATTTTCTTCTTGCTGCGAGAAACTCACCCAAAACTATAGTTTTCAAAGACTATTCCATTTGAGAATTATTCTGTGCAGAATTCACATGTGGGATTTTGGCACAGAAAGCTTAATGTTGTGCATAGGAAACAGTAGAGACAATATGTTTCTGTGCTAAACAGGCTTTTTCCTGTGCAGAACATCTTTCTTGGTGTCCAAAAATACCATATGTGAATTTTGCACAGAATAAATTCCAAACTGCAAAGGTTCTCATTAGTTCAGGATTTTTCTTATCCACGTTTTCCTATCCAGGTTTTTAAACCATTTTGGGGGGAGACACTTTCAAATATTCTTTCTACCCCATATCAAAGACAGCATTTTTATTTACAGTTTTAGTGTTTATTAAAAATGTTTATTTTTGGTCAATAGTAGATCCAATCCACTGACAGCAACATGTGCTGCTCCCCTACGAAAACTGGCAAAGGATGCTACATTTAGATGCTATACGTCACTGTGTGGTATATAGGCTAAGATCCAAGTTCAGGAATGCAGTCTTTCAGTAGTTATCAGTAAAGCTTTATTCCAGAAAGTAGAGCAAACATCTGGTACAAAGGCATTGTCAAGACTAAAGGTTAGCTTCTGTTCCAGCAGTATATTAAAACTCACAATTTTCCCTGCCACACACAAGAATCATAATTGGTCAGCAAAGCATACCATTTCAGATTTCCAGCTGTAGTCCACCCTGTTCTTCCAACTCCAAGCCTCCCTTGAGAACCAACCTTGGATGTCTCACCATCCTGCATTCCTAAGCAAACATATCAGCTATTACTACAGCAAGATAACAGTCTTTAGCCAAAGCAGAACACTATATTACCCATTATCCTAAACTACAAAGCAAAGTCCTAACTGTCACACAGCAGGACCTGTACCAGATTCCTGACACACCATTAAGAATAGCATAATCTGAAAGTTCTGCTTTGAGGCTTACCTCAAAGGCTTACCAGAGTAAACTGGCAGGGCAGACAGAAGGTTCTGCTTTCTGTACTGCCTTGCCACATTACATTGTTGTTCTAACCAATAGTGATCACCTGGTTAATGGGGTGAAAGTGGCAGGATTCTTAGGTGGAAGTGATTATGTTCTTCTGGAGTTTGTGATAACAGAGGAAAGGGGAAGCCAAGCAAAGTCAGACATGCATTCTCGACTTTAAGAATGCTGATTTCCGAAAACTTAAGGAATTACTGGGGATGATCCCATGGTCAGGAATACTGAAAGAGAAGGGAGTTCATGAGGATGGAAGTTTCTTAAAAGTGAGATATAGAAGGTGCAACTCCAAACTGTTCCAATGAGGAGCAAAAATGGGAGGTTTCTAAAGAAAACAGGATGGATATTGAAAGAACTCGCAACTGATCAAAAACTTAAAAGGGACATGTACAAAAAATGGAAAAACGGAGAAATCACCAAAGAAGGATTCAAATAAATAGCCAGCTCATGTAGGAGGAAAGTCAGAAAAGCTAAAGTGCAGATGGAACTCAGGCTTACTAGAGAGGTTAAAAACAATAAAAAGAGGTGGGGTTTTTGTTGTTGTTGTTATGTCCATAGCAAAAGGAAGAACAAGGAAATGGTAAGGCCGCTGCGTGGAGAAGGTGGTGAAAGGCTAACAGGGGACAGAGAAAAGGCAGAACAACTTAACAACTTTTTTTCTTCAGTCTTCTCTCAAATGGGGGAACAGTGCTCAACTTGGGGGAAATGGAGCAGATGATACAGAAGGGGAAATACAGCACAGAATTGGTAAGGAGGTTGTTCAGGAATACCTGGCCAGTATAAATGAGTTCAAGTCTCCAGGGCAGATGAACTTCATCCAAGGATATTAAAAGAACTGACAGAAGTAATCGCAGAAACACTGGCAAAAATCTTTGAGAATTCCTGGAAAACAGGAGAGGTCCCAGCAGACTGAGAGAGGGCAAATGTTGTCCCCATCTTTAAAAGGGGGGAAAAGGAAGACCCAATAATTACTGCCCAGTCAGCCTGACATCAATACTAGGAAAGATTCTAGAGCAGATCATTAAACAGACAGTCTGTAAGCACTCAGAAAGGAATGCCATGATCACTAAAGTCAACATGGATTTCTCAAAAACAAGTCATGCCAGACTACCGTAATCTTATATCTTTTTTTATAGAGTTACAAACTTGATAGATGAAGGGAATGCAGTGGACGTAGTGTATCTTGATTTCCGTAAGGCTTTTGGCAAGGTCCCCCATGATATTCTTGCAAAAAAGTTAGTAATCTGTGGGCTAGACAATGCAAGTATTAGGTGGATTTGTAACTGGTAGACTGACTGAACCCAAAGGGTAGTAACCAATGGCTCCTCTTCATCCTGGAGAGATGTGACTAGTAGGGTGCCACAGGGTTCTGTCCTGGGCCCAGTGCTATTCAACATCTTTATCAATGACTTGGATGAGGGAATAGAGAGTATGCTTATCAAGTTTGCAGATGACACCAAAGTAGGAGGGGTAGCTGATACCCCAGAGGATAGGATCAGAATCCAAAGTGAACTAAACAGATTAGAAAACTGTGCCAAAACTAACAAAATGAATTTCAACAGGGAGAAATGTAGGATACTACACTTGGGCAGAAAAAATGAAATGCACAAATATAGGATGGGTGACATCTGGCTTGATGGCAGTACATGCGAAAGGGATCTAGTCACACATTCTCAGCCTCGGAGGAAGGCAATGGCAACCCTTCCTCCCAAACAAATCCTACCAAGAGAACTCCATGATAGGTTCCCCTGAGAGTCATCGTAAGTCAGAAACAAATTGAACATACTAAACAACAAAAACTCAGAAGGAATAGACATGGAAATGGCAGATGATATAGAATTATAGAATCATAGAGTTGGATGAAACCATAAGGGCCATCCAGTCCAACCCCCTGCCATGCAGGAATACACAATCAGATCATTCCTGACATATAGCCATCCAGCCTCTGCTTAAAAATCTCCAAAGAAGGAGACTCCACAACACTACAAGGCAGTGTATTCCACTTCCGAACAGCTCTTACTGTCAGGAAGGTCTTCCTAATGTTTAGGATGAATCTCTTTTCCTGTAGTTTGAACCCATTGCTCTTTGTCCTAGTCTCTGGAGCAGCAGAAAACAAGCTTTCTCCATCTTCAGTATGACATTCCTTCAAATATTTAAACATGACTATCATGTTACCTCTCAACCTTCTCTTCTCCAGACTAAACATGCCCAGTTTCCTAATATAACCAGCTGCACTTATCTGAAAGTCCCACTACATTGACTCTGAAAGTCCTGGCTCCTCTTCATCACTAGTGTTGGGGGAAATGAATATAAAATATGTATGATTTAAGCCCTGCAGAGAAAGGCCTCCATGCGAGGTCTTAGAGAGCTTCTTCAAGTCAGAGTTGACCACACTGGGGTATCAGGATCAGTGATTTCAATCAATAGTTTCATAACCATCCTGCAGGCTGAGTGTCACATGTGACCCATGGAGGAGGGGGTTACTCTTCAATCCTTGGGACCAACAGTAGCCCCCCCACACATCCATTTTTACATCATGTGGGGGCTTTTGAGGAAAAACATTTTTTTCCCCAGCAAAAAAATACAGTACTGATTTGTTTAAACAATTCTAAAGCCCCCTTTGTGCTGTAGAGCTGTATTTGCTTAAATTATTCATTTCTGCAGGGGAGAATGAGTAATGTAAAAACAAAATAAAACTAAACTTTCCCCAGGCTGCAGACACCTCTTCGAAAACTACAATTTTCAGCTATGTATTGATTGGTGGGAAGTGCAAGAGAGGCAGCCAAAAAAGGTGGATTGCTTGTCACTGGCTGTGTTCTGATAGCTGGTGCAAAATGATGTAGGCTTCCTCTAGGACTTACTGGGGCTGTAATTATAGTGTGATGCTTATCGGAACACAGTGCAATTCTCCTTGATGAGATCTTTCTACTGGCCACTAGATGGCTGTGCAGAGGGCAGGCGGTGGGAGAACAGGAGTGTAATCCCTGGGCTTCTCTAGATGGGCAAGTTACCCTGTCTTGCCCCTGTCTTGGAGCCCTGTAGTCCAAACGACGCAGGGCTTATGCCCCTGGGCAGTCCCAATGATGCATGGGGCAAAGATGTGGGAAGACAGGGTAGAGCCCATTAAATCATTATATCTTAGTGCCTGGGGGGGAAAAAACTCATTTGAGAAAAACCAGATTGGGTCCTGCAGGAATGCAGGCCTGTATCTGCTGCCATCCACATCACTCCTTCTGAAGTCATGAAGGAGGCCCGCAGCTTGTGATCAAGACTGGTCACATACACAGGGCCTTGATCACATGCTGTAGGCTTCCTTCCTGGCTTCAGAGAAAGTGACGTGGATAGCAGCAGAGGCGGCCGCTGGTATGTGCTTGTGTGTTCGGGCATACTCCATCCTGTTTGGTACAGGTAACAGGAGGTGGGGGGTTTAGGCCTTATCCAGGGCCAGAATATGCCAGTTGGAAGCTGGTGTATTCCGTCTAGTGTAAACAAGCCCCCTGAGTTGTTCAAAGACCTGGGGAAGGGGCTTTAGAAACTTTCTCCTCAGTGAGGAGAATCTTCCTAAAGCTCCTTTTTGTTTTTCTCTGAATATTTGAATATTCTTTCCATCCCTATTGTGTAGATACAAAATGCTGTTTCAGGGCGTTCCTCACATTTCCATTTCTGGTAGCCCAAAATGGTGGCTGCAACATTGTGCTATGGTCATCAACAGCTCTGGAGGAGCCCAAAATAGGAAAGTGCAGCTGTCTCAGTTCTGGAATAGGCTCCCCTATGATCTGGCAGGTGAAAAACTGCATGAATTAAAGGCCTGAATTATCTCTTAGGCAGAGGTGCAGATTTTTTCCTGAGCAGCACCCACCCACAAGTCGTTGAAGACAGTAAAAACAACTTTGTCTTCTTCCCTTTCCCAGCTGCTTCTTACGAATACAGCTACCATACCCCGACCCATGGTGTCTTCCCATGTACACATCTACTCCATAGGCAGCTTCTAAATGGAGCAGATGAGGTTGATCCACATCAAAATGGTTGGTTGAGTTGTGTTTCCTTTGTTTAGACCTTGATTCATTATTGTTCTTCATATCACTGGAGTCCTGTCTGCAAATTACTGAAACTCTGTAGATAATTTAGGTAATACTGTAGATCATTTCTGTTGACTATGGGAAAAGAACCAGCCAGAAAGTAGACTTGCCTTTAATGGCTGTGCAGAAGTGGAAATTTCAGCAGTTGTTGCTTGTCACATAACCAGATAACAAGCAACACCTGCTGAAATTCCCTCTTTTACACAACCATTAAAGGTCCAGGAGCCATCTCCAGTTTTCACTGTGGCAACCCTAGCCAGACATAGGGTGGAAAGAAAGAGAAATTTCATTGAACCCTATACCAATCTACTGCTGAGATCAGAAATTATCAGCTGTGTTCTTGGATTTCAGTCCATTTGTGACCTTGCTACAACAGGTAACACTTCAGAGCACAGGGTTTTTTAAATTTAGATTTTATGACATATGTTTCTTGTGTGAATTTGTGTGTGTGTGTGGGGGGGACTTTTGTCAAAGTTAGAATTTAGGATTTCTTCCAGTCTGCAATTTACTCATGTCTTGGAAGTAAATTGTTCCTTTATATAGTAGGTTGTTGACTTATTTGCTCCATATGTCTTCTCACAATTAAAAATAACTCCATTGCCTTAAAATCCCAATTAAAATTGAAGCAAAACCAGGACTAACTTTCCTGGGAGTACTATTTGATCCTTTGGACGTTTTCAGACCACCCCACATTAGTGTTCTTTTGCCAGCAAAAATTGTGTCATTTTTATGCTGGCAAAAGAACCCCCAATACCAGACCTACCTTTTCCAGTGTAAAAGGTGCTTCCCCAGCAGTAATGGAGCACAAATGGAGCTCCGTTTACTTCTGGGTTCCTGATCTCGGTGATTCTCATGAGAATCAAGCATTGGAAATTTAAAAATGAAAGCAAAATACCCACACAAAAAGTACAGCAAAGCACAAAAACACACTTTAAAAGTACACAGGGCGGGGGTCATAAAAAGAGCTCCCCCTACCTGGCTGTTGCAATCTCATCCAGAAGTGTTCTGTCATTGATGCCGTATTCACATGAGTATAATGGCGCGAGGATTCATACGCCAGCAATGCTAGCAACAAATTGCTACAGGAGATCTCTTGATGGCTTGGCTTGTCAATAAAATAGGATGGCTTTTTAACAAGGATGGCCATCTGTCAGGGATGCTTTGATTGTGATTTCCTGCATGGCAGGAGGCTGGACTGGATGGCCCTTGTGGTCTCTTTCAACTCTACGATTCTATGATTTTATGATCACAAAAGGATGACATTGTCTGGTACGTGCACCCTTTTGTGATCATTAGACGTCTTTATGACACCATATTTGCCACATCTGATAAAGTCCGTAGCTGGTTCTTCATTTTTTGCTATTGCCACATGTTTACTGGGTCTTGGTGCTCTTTAAAATATTAGCCAAAATCCTAACCACTTCTGGTAAAACTAGCATTATGAACTATGAGGACAATGGAGGCAGGGTCTGGAATGAATTGGGAGAGACTAATGGAAATGATGCCTACTTGTTTCAGGTTTAAGAGGAAGCCATGCTTTTTCATGATGGGCTCGTCTACACCTGCCAGAATAAGCCACCTTCTGGCCAGTGTATTCTGGCCCCAGATCTGGCCTATTTCACCCCATTACTATGCCAAAATGGGCTGAAGTCCACACACACACACACACACACACACACACTGGTCACTGTGTTCACATGCAGGCTGGCATCAACAGGCACCTCTCCTGCTGTTGTGTGTTGCTCCCTCTGAAGTGAGGAAGGAGGCCCTCAACATGTGGTCAAGGCTGGTCACATGCAGGGGGTCTTGATCACTTGCTGGGTGCTTCTTCCCAGCTTCAGAGCAACTCCAGGGGTGGAGGTGGTGGCATCCGGTTATACAGGATACTGTGCAGGTACAGATCCTGCGTTCCCACTCCAGACTCACACAGATTTTTCTGCATAACGCAGGTTTTCCCAGGTGTTTCATTAAAACATTTGAAAGGGGTTTATTCCGCCTTCCCTCCAGCTTTGCCTCGGGTATTGTCTGGACTGCCTAGAAGCAAAATGGGGCAAGAGCTCTGTGTCATTTGGACTGCAGGGCTCCAAGATGGGGGGATGCCAGAGTACATAGCCATCTAGACAAGCCCCATGAGAATGAGCTGGAGCCATTTTGCAGCTGTCCTTCTTTTGAACCTCAGAAGAGGAGACAGAAGGCTTCCTCTTTTAGTTTTTAACTAAGCAGAGTGTCTCATAACATCCAAACTCAGAAGATGACGGTTTGAATAAACAATCTGGCCAGAAGGTGGCTTAATAAAAACAAGTGAGGCTCAGACTGGCATTCATACTTTGGTGAGAGACTAGACTTCACTGGCTGAAAATTCTAATTCCTTTCCCAAACTACAGATCCCAGGATTCTATAGGATGGAGCCATGGCAGTTTCATTTTGATGGAATTAAATTACTATAACTGTGTAACATGAAAGGTGAGTAATACTGCTGTACTTTCATAGCACCCACAGATTGTTGCCTGATTCTCCCTAATAGTAGAGCTGGTCTTGCAAGCTGTGAATGCAAAACGGAAAGTCAAAGAAACAAATGATGAGGGTTGTCCAAACAGTGAAAAAACTCCTCACAGAATGTGAGGCGAATCCTACCTGTCCTAATGGCATTCCATGTGATTTCGCTGTATTGTGAAGGAGGGGAGCAAAAAAGACCAAAAACGTCTCCAGAAAAGCCTTTCTGACTTTTTCTGTATTTTTTTAAAAACAGTGAAGGGGTGCACTTTCCTGCTTGTTAGGATAAGCAAGATGATTTGATTTGCTTGCCCATACGAGAGGAAGTGCAAATCTGATTAGCTGGATGAGTGCAGGGGATGGTGCTTGCTAACAAGGCAAGCACCCATTGCTGCCATGTTGGATTTTCACCTTTGCGAGCAAGTCCTAAGGTGAGAAAATGGTGTTTTTTTTTCCTCAATTGCACCTTGGACATATATTTTTTTTAAAGGTCATTAGCGGCAAGTTGGGATAAGTGCAAACACAAGTAAATCACTCATGGCTGCCATGTTTACTAGCAGACATGCAAAGCTTATGGGGGCAAAAAAAACCCAAACATTAGGACAGGTTGCAGCTGCTGCAAAATGTCATTACTGCGAGGCACTACTTTTTTTATGGGCTCGTATAGACAAGGCCATGGTTTCTGTGAACAAACATGACTTTGGATCAGGCCCAATCCTTTAAAAAAGTAATAATTAATTTAAAAGTGGTTGCTGTTGTTATGGGTGTTCTTCTTGTGGAATGATAGACTTTTACCCCAGAGATGTTTGCATTTGCCAAGAGAAAAGATCACATTTGAATCTTTCATGGTGATCCTCTTCTTTCAATTGTTCATTGGAATCCATAGTGCATGTTGGACCAGGAAGAGTCCAATTTGCAAATCCCTGTTCAACTGTGGAAATCTTTTCAGTGACTGTAGGCAAGTCATACTTTCTCAGACTCAGAGGACCATAATGACCTTTGAACAAAATCTTGCCAAGAAAACCCCATGATAGATTTACCTTAGGGTCACTGTAAGTTGGAAGTGGCTTTGAAGACAAACAACCAGCTTTCCTATCAAAACAAAACATCTTATCCTTGAATTGTTTGTAATGTTGCTCAGGTCCTAATGCAAATCAGAACTTGGAATTTTGAGTTATGGTTACAAGTCTCTTTTCCAAAGCTAGAAACAGTTATAGTTGCTTTCTTGTTGTTCATAGAAATTAGAAAAATTACTTTTAACTTTTTTTTAAAAAAACCTAAGAATGGTACAAACTGTTGGTGTATGGTACAAAACATATTCAAGTAGAGTAGCCATATACCTTGTATAATTATAAAAAAGAACTAAACCCCATGGATATTATCAGACGCACGAGATATGGCATCATAATGATGCCACATAAACGCGAAAGGGCATGCATACATGATGACATTGCTCTTTTGCATTTATGTACTGGCCAGAACCCATACTTTTTTATTGATGCCTCAAGCCGTCGATTGATCCCCTTTAGTGCCAGCATTGCCGGCATGTGAAACCTCATGCCATTGCACTCACGTGAATGTAGTGTCAATGGCCAGTCCATCCAGAACACTTCCGGGTGAGATAGTGAAAACCAGATAGGCAACACTCTTTTTATTAATCTCCCTGGGTTACTTCTACTTTTTAAGATGTGTTTCTGTGCTTGTGTAAACTTTTCTTTTTCTTTTTCTTTATTTTTTGAAAGTACCTTGCTTGTGTCTTCTTGCAAGAATCGGCAAGATCCCTAACCAGGAAGTGAACAGAGCTCACTCCCCTCTTTGGCTATGGGGGCACTGGGAGGCTAGGAGTGCATCTACACTGTAGAAATAATTCAGTTTGACACCACTTTAACTGTTATGGCTCCAGCCTTCAGAATCCTGGGATTTTCAGTTTTGTGAGGCACCATCACTCTTTCACAGAGAAGGCTAAAGACCCTGTAAAACTACAGATCTTAGGATTCCATAGGCTAGAGCTACATCACTTGAAGTGGTGTCAAACTACATTATTTTTACAGTGTAGATGCACCCAAAGAGTACTAAAATCTCGGCAATAAATTTTCAACTCCATTAGCAACAGAAAAAGTAACTTCCCTTGAGATCCAGTCTGTTTCTGTTTTGGGTGAGACCTCCCACTCCTTTTAGGCAGAGGACACTGAATTTCCCAAGAAGCCTCTGTACTGCTCCATCTGGAAAAATCTTTTAGGTGCTGTTTAGGTAAAACCCACCAAATGCAGTCCCAATTAAAAAGTTTTACTTTTGTTGGAGGTAGAAACCTCTAAGAATTAACCCTCAGTCCCTTGGCTCCCTATTCTTTTGGACCCCTGCCCCCCGCTGCAGCTAAAATGCAGTATCCTCATATGCCTTGGTTGTTGAAAAAAAGGAATTAATTACAAGTGACTCACTACTGGTAAGAGTTATTTTCAGACAATATGTTCCTGGAGAAGTTGTTTGTTTTCTTGTTTAACTGACTATATTCATCAGTCCCACACTAAAAGAAATTTGTGTTATGCCTCTGTGTGTTTTTTCATATCTGAGCAATGTGATCCTGTACCTGCTTACTCTGAAGTAAAGCTGTCTTTAATGGACATTATTCCTGGTTGAGTGTGCACATAGGACTGCAGCCCTTAGTTGTGTCAAATTGTCCTTGTTGCAGTGAGCTGTCTGCTGTCTCCCAGGAGATTTGGCTATACATGCATCTGCATAAATAAACCCCATCAGCCAAAATGCCACCTCACGTTCTTTGTCTGTGGTCCCATCTGACACCAGCTGCTACCAATTCTCTGACATTCCTTTGCTGTGTTTTTGTCTGGTCTCTACATTGCTAACCTACACCAGGAGTCCAGTGGAGGGCAAAGATAGCAGTGTGTGTGTGTGTGTGTGTGAGAGAGAGAGAGAGAGAGAGAGAGAGAGAGAGAGAGAGAGAGAGAATGAGAATGAGAATGAGAATGAGCACAACACAACATTAAATAGAAGAGAAGACTTGATCTCAAAGGAAGACAGGGTGGGTGGTTCTTTCTTGGTTCAAGTCATGGAAAACTGCAGCATCCCTTTCTTACATTTTGGTGCATCTCTCTGAAACTTACATTATCTAGGGGATAAATGAATGATATGAAATATATATTTATTTTTACTATTATTTTATTTTATTATTAAACATATGCTTTTGAAAAATAGCAGCTCCTTTGTGGGAGGCTGGTAGTTTTCAGGATTACCTTTAGTTGCAGAGACATTAATAGAATTTAACTCTTTCCTTCCTGCTGTGGTCCTGATACAAACTCCATCCCTGAAGCTGCTATTTCTGTTTGGAAGAAATATGCTTTGGATGATTTGATCAAGATTTCCTGCGTGGCAGGGGGGTTGGACTGGATGGCCCTCGTGGTCTCTTCCAACTCTGCAATTCTATGATTCTATGAAATCCTGCATTGATGCCAGAAAAATTCTGCTTCATCTCCAACTGGGAAAAGACAAAGAATTGCAGTCCTATGCATCTTTACTCAGGATTAAGTCCAACTGTGTTCAGTGGGCCTTATTCATTTGTGAATGTCTACAGCATTGTAACCTTAAGAGATACAGAATTATAACATATATTCCATGAATGCACCTTTCCAGTGGAGAAGTCTGCATCTTGAGCTTTGGTGTGTTGTTCTTACATGAGTTTTCCTGTAACATGCTATAGATACATAGTTATAACTGGGCTATTATGACCACAGAACACATTTTTATCCCCCAGTAATCCTTTATTGAACAAGCATAATTATTGCGCATAGGCACCCCAAATTTCTTCATATTGATTCCTTTTCTGGATGCCTAAATATATGTGCAGACACTCAACTGTAGGACATGAATTAATGTATGCTTTGCATAGAAGTGGGCAAAGTTATTTTTGGCAGTTGTAGTACCAAAAGTAACTTTTCCAAGTTTTGTCACAGTACTCCTGCAATATTCTTATGAACTTGCATTCCCAGACTCAGTGAACAACTGTTTCAGAACCCATCAGAAAACTTTATTGTCAGAAATCCAAGAAGCACACCATACAAGGTTGTTGCTGAGAATTGAAACTTAATGGCTGCACACTATATTAAAAACATGTTACAATCTATAAAATCTGGTGGGTCCTAATACAATTGGCTAACCATCATCCCCTAATGTGACCATCCCTTACACTGGCCTACCTCCTTTTCCCAGGCTGATTTTGCAGCTGCATTCTTATCTTTCCCCAAACGAGCCCAAACCATTACCACCACCGTCCAAACACAATGGAGATTTTCAGACTGCCTCGAAGTGCCCCGTTTCTGCCCTGCTAGCACCTTCCCACTCCCATCCCATCCCTGCCATGGAATATTAAAGAAACGTTCGCACACTTACCTCTTCCACAAGAGAAACCTCTCCTCCTCTCCTGCAGTAAATGCAGCTGTCATAAAGCTGCTTTTCCTACAGGGAAACAAAATCCTGCCCGTTCTTGCGAGAGAACGATCGCACGGGGATTTTTTTTTAAAAAAGGAAATCAAATGTCAAAAAAGAAAACTAAGCACCCAAATACACTTTACATTTAACAAGTAACCCGGGGAGGGTAAAACAATGTGTGCCACTTACCTGGATGTCCCAATCGTACCCAGAAGTGTTTGGAACAGACCCACCCCCCGTGGCTGGTATCACGACAGCATAACAGAAGAGGAACAGGGCGCCTTTCAGACCACCCGTGATTCCGTGTCAGTAATGGAACAGGTGGTCTCTTCACGATGTTTCCCCATGATTACAATATCACAGGGGCAGCATGGAAACAGCACAGGAGCAAGATGGACAGGGTCGACGTCATCTGAAAGGGTAACCCGTTCACGACCCTGTTCCATGCCTGCCATGGAATAAATAGCCCTTCTGAAAAACTCCAATGAATATTAAGGTTACAGGAAAATAACTGAATATGGCAGGATTAGGTACCACCAGGGGGCGATCCTGACAAATATTCACTTCCTCCAAAACAAAGAATCAGTCTGAATTTTCATTTGTTTTATTTTTGACAAGAAATTTCCAAAATCCATATTTTTCACAAACCCAGTGTGAAGAACAAGGATGATGCAAAAGGAGCCAGCATGTACAGTGCTTATTTCTCCTAAATTTAGTTTTGAAACCCTATGTACTAAGCCATGTTTGTGAGACTGAGAGTTTTTACTTGACAGGTGCCACTTTTTCCTGACCTCACCATCTCTTGACAGCTGTCTAACAGGAAGGTTCAAGATGATCTCTATAACTGGTAGCAGTTGGGACTATTGCATTTAGCCAGTGCCAGACTCTGGAAAAGTTATTTCTTTGGACCACAACTCAGGGATATTCTGGACAGATGTAGTCCAAGAAACAGCAAATTTTTTTCAGATAAGGCACAGGGTTGTGAATTCTACTTGGGTCACTTTTGACTAGAACCTCCCCAAATTTGCTAATTTCTTCCTAAACTGGATGGAAAGAACTTTATTTTTTAAAAAATAAAATAAAATAAAAACACAGATGTAAGAGAAAGAGAAAATGACAGGCCTGTCTATCTCTATCCAAAACAGATGTTTGTGCTGTCAGTACTGATGGCACCAATCACTTGTGGGAGAGTGACTGATTCCAGACCCACCTTCCTCCCAAACAGGTGATCACTGTTGTCAAACCTGATAGTACTACCCATCTGTTTAGCAACAGAGGAAGGAAATCCTTCATGGAATCTTGAGTTTGCAGCATATAGCAGCAAGGAAGGATTTCCTGAAAGGCAGCCATCGGCCTGGTGTAATTTCAAGATTTCCACCATCTGCATCTTCCTGCCTGTGTCCTTCATGCTCACTGTTCAGCTGCTACAATGAAGCACCTGCTTGAATAACAAGGGATCCCAGATACTAAAAAGTATCTCCTGAGGTAAATCCCAGCTTTGTTGAGAACCAAGTCATGTTTGTCAAAGAAGCACTTTTCTATAACAGCATTATTATTATTATTATTATTATTTCTTTTGCCACCCAGAAACATTGTTTCAGTTAAAAACCTCATCTGCATAGAAATTGTGCCCACTCCAAAGGAACATGTTGTTTTAAGAACGTCTGAAGTCTACAAATAAATGCTTGAGATGGTTACTAGAAAACCTTGCCTTTTCTATGCACATGGGTTGTTCTTCCTTCTCTGAGTTTCTGCAGCTCTTCAACCTGTTGAACACAAAAACATCCTCATCCCTCATGCCAGCATCAGATTAATATTATGAAAACAAAGGAATGCTCTCTGCTTTTATGAGCCACAGAATTTCAATGCTAGTTATCTGAATTCATCCTCCTCCCCTCAGTA